>VOMN01093069.1:0-14645 GCA_014899125.1 Orchestia grillus
TTCACCCAACATGCCGGAGCCCCAGCAACATTCACCCAACATGCCGGAGCCGAGCACAATTAGCGAACAGATGAGCTCGTTTCTAGCACAACGCTCCAGTCGCTGGAAGTTGTGCACATCGACAACGCGATCACTGAATGAATGCTCAAGCTTGATTGCACCGTTGATCTAACATTGTAGCATAAATTTTTAGATGAGTTTTAAAGCCTGATGTTATGAGATAGCGCAAATGTGGCCGTGCTTGACGCAGTGTGGAATGTCAGCGAAATAGGAAGAAAAAATTTAGCTATCGTAACAGCGTTTGCTGCAAATATTGTTCCTTTTTCGATTCATGTATTCAATTCCTTTGGCAGCATGAATACTGAACGTCGTGGGGAGTTAATTTTTTTCAAATTTATAATTAGGAATTTTTTCAGACGGAATATTTTTTAGCTCAAGTATTCGGTTAAATTTGCTCTAACCGTTTTCAGGGGACAATGAATACTGTGACGAGACACCATATGCTGCCAACTTGTATCTAGAATACACAAGTGGATATTTTTCAAATTCAAAATTACTATAAGGAGGAGCGTTCATGAGGAGTGGTCGACGTTCAAAAAAAAATTATCGCTATACGTATATCCAAGTCTATGGTAATTTTGATGAGGGCCTTTTATACTTTAAAATACTACGACAATTTTAATGAGAATATTAGTTATGAACAGTTTACATTACTTAAGCATTTATGAATCGAAAAAATGGTTTTCCTACCATGAATAATGCTATGCAAGGGAGAGTTAATTTCTCACGCGAACATGGTCCACCTGTTCATTGTTGCGCTCTATCCAAATTTCGCCGGTTTCACCAATATAACACGCCTGGTAGTCATTACAGGTAAGCTTATAAATTAGCTCATGCTTTCCCATAAACTCTCCTATCCTTTACGCAACAAAGCTGCTTTAAATTGTGTTATTAGATTTATGCCCGAGTTTTGCGATAAGTGGCCTTGATATTCACTGAACTCTTTTGGAGGTGCCTTTTATGTACGATGCACTGACATATTCTATGAGGATAGCGACCTGGTTGGTCCCATTTCCCGAGTCTTGGTGATTTAAGTGACGTAGTGGACAGGAATATATTTGAGAGAAATTATTTTACTGTAGTGAATCTGGGATGTCGTTCAGTTCATTGTCTTTGTTTTCTTCGCTGCAACTGATTATACTATTTCTTGATGATAATGGGTGGTACCTAACGAACTTGGGGTATCTTCCTTCATTTACATATCCGTTCATATATGTAACTAGACCCATATAGCCCGTCGTACCATACTTTTAAAGTGCCGTTCGAGACTCTAATGATTCATTTATATTTCCTAACAAATATCCAAAGCGCGAGAAAATAATTCATTCACTTTAGTCTCAATGAACCATAACCACGATACGACGTAAAAACATTTATTAAATTACAAAGAGATCCGTACACGGTTGTACACAAGCGAGGAAACAAGCTAGCGAACAAGCAAGCAAGATAGTCAAAGTTTTAGCATTATGCAGGTGATTATATACCTTGTCAAGGTCCTCTTCGTTGTTTAACATATAATCGAACATAATTTAAGTCATTTACAAGAGTGACATTACTTTTTTTCTCAGCCGCAGAACTTACCTCTTTTCGTGATGAATTTGCACTGCAAACTATGCCAACTAGTCTACGGACTTTACTACATATATTCAACTATCTTTTTACACAGCATTCGCGTGTTTTTTGTGGTAAACTTTTTTAATTGCTCATTCAGCGAAGCTTTAGCCACTCAGATTATTTCAGTGAGTAATGGCACAGTACGGCAACGGAAAGCGGGCTCGCTGAGATACAAGCTTCAATATTTCGTGCTGATAGACAGATGTTACCAGAGATAATCCTGTTCCCACGGCAACCCTTGTTACCAGGGGGATAGCCTGGTAACAGAGTGGCATAAGCGAATGGTTTTTGTTCATTTTATTGAAGCATCAATGAAAAAACATCAAGCGAGGAAGCATTAGAGCGCCAGTTTCATCCCACAAAGTACTTGTATCTGATAAATAAACATGCATTCACTCTCTCATAACAGAAAAAATTATGAGTCTGTACAACTTGAAAATGGATCTTCAGACTTTGACCGGAAATACGAAACAACGAAAGGTTATCCGAGCAACAGCTCCACCTCTTTGGACCGTTTGATGCCCTCGCCATAAAGTTATTCCTCGGAGGAGCCGAGTAATATGCCCATTCTCAGACGAATATCGACATGAGCTCAATACCGTGTTGGTTATTCTGAGTAAATAAAGAATAATTGATTTGCTGGGGATGAATTGTCAATTCCTGGATGCTTAAATATTGTCCCAGAAGTAATATTTTTACATTTTCTTCGGCAGCGAACGAGTGCACGGGCTATTTAGTCTAGAGTACCGGAGCAATCAGTCGTGTCTGACCTGAGCGATTGGAGGGCCTCTCTGTGAAATTGCAGCCTGATATTCAGCAGAACTGATATTATCATTTGAAATTTGTGAACATTTTCACTATTAATGTTGAGCTGTGTTGAGCTGCTACGCCTCTACTCTGCCTAAGCTGAATATCCGAAGATTCTATTGGTGCTCCTGAAAACAATCTGCGTGCCTTAGCGCACACCGGCAGGGAACAACTGGCCACAAATAGGTTTTGATTTTTTGTAGATAAGAAAAAATTCTCCCCAATTTAAAATTAGTTGCAAGCTACACAAACCACACCCCAATAGCAGCAGAAATTACAGTCACTGTAATTGTTGTTTTTGTTTCTGATTACAGTCACCGTTATTTCTATTCCTATTGGGGTAAATCTTGCAACTAGTTTTGAATATACGAAAAAAAATTCTTATCTTCAAAAAATCAAAAGCTGTTTGTCGCTGGCTTTCCTCGCCTTGCAGGCCTTTTATGGGCCGAACAGAGACGTTCGAGAGGAAGAAGAGAATCTGAAAATAGGCCTCGCACCCTCACTCCTTGCAGGCCTACTTAACGAGAGGCCAGAGGCCTATTCGAGCTGACAGCTGCCGCCGCTGCGAGTGTCTGTGGCAGATATATACTCCGCTGATGCTGACGTATACATCTACTTTATACCTGTATAGATGCAGCCGCTAAAGCCGTAAGTTTTACATAAACCTGTATTCATTGCATTCAGGAACACACATGGCTAAAGCCGATGTTGCTCAGGTACAGACAATGTTCACAACACTGCACTGTCGTGCGGTGCGGCTGGTTAAAGTCATGGCTTTGAAGAGTGCAGTTTGAGCCGATAAAAAGGACATCGAGGAAGATAAACTTTTATCGTAAGATGCTTAATGAGGAAAATTTGTACTTTTTCTTCGAGGACGAGGGAAACTGAAGCTATTTTCGCAATTAAAATTGAAAATTCATGGGTATTTATTTCATTTCAATATTGACTGGTTTAATTTTCGCTTCCTTTTCAAGCACTGGATGACATACGGAAAAATCGTGAGTAAGGATGAGGCAAATTTCTTCAAAAACAGGCGCTGAAAACATGGGTAACTAACATTTTCTGCTCGGCACTTGCAAGCCGCTCGAAATTATGAACCCATTTCTGATGGCAGTAAAAATCTATCGCCTAAAATAGGTGAATATTTCTGGCTAGAGAAAGATTTATTTTACATCTTTTTGATGTATGGGAATTTGAGCAGCAATCTGTCGTAGCTCAAGGGTTCTTGTATCGAGTAGAGAAAATGTTTCTTTCAGTAATTCAAAATTAACACTTTGCATCCGGAGTGTGCCATATGTGGTACACACGATCATCTAACCTAACCTAATGAAACCAAAGCACTATCAAGTATACGTACAAATTTTCAAGTTTTCATCAAATTCGTGTTCATCAATCGAAAAAGCTAGTTCTGATTGGAAAGAAAATTAATAGAGTAACCAGATTCGTGAAACCAAAATCCTTCATTTTTTAATTCACCGCAGAAATATTTGTCGGCATGTAATTTTACCGGCGTGGAGAATGGTAGCCAAAGTGTTAAATCTCCAACATCTTGACAAACTAGTTTTCATATTAACTGCAATTTTTGTGATGGAACATTTTTGGCCAGAGAAATATATTCGTCGTTCAATTTAGGGAAAGAAATGCCTAATTTAGCCATCGTAGAGAGCATCGATTCCTTCGAAGGAAGTGAAATAATGTTGTTTTACTTCTCTTTAGCTTTGTATCTTCAATATTCTTCCACGCCAACAACATCTCTGCGATTGATTAGCTTTCTGAAAGCATTGTCCTTCAGCGTAGCAGCTTCGAGAGTCCAATGATAAAGTGTGAACTGAACTGAGTTTTAGCGAATGAGATCATTAGTTGAGCAACGTTTTGAAGTATACTCTTAGCGCGAAAAAATAACTCATTGAATGGGTGGAAGGTTCTTTCATGAATAGAAGGGAAAAATCTTGTTCTGTCCATTTCACGACTAAATTATATAGTATGAGGTATGCTCCGCAGCTCAGCAGCAGCAAGCTTGTCACACCGGGACGAGATGTGTATTGGAGCATCGAAGGTTCAAACCTACCCTGCATGGTGAAATATTTACGCACCAAGTGCGAAGTTTTACTGTAAGGAAGGCGTTCGAGCTCAACAGAGGGGGCCGGAAATAAAACAGACAAGTTACAAAATAGCATGAAAACGAAAGCGAAAAGAACAGAACTTCAAAACCTCTGCTCCATAAAAAACTCCTTTGATTTCCTATGGGAGGAAGCTTTTTAGAGCAACTTCCAGGCTGAGATTGAAAAAGCGAGCGCTGCATTGGCTTCCAGCTGACACGGATGAACGTTGTTCCTTCTGTCGTCACGTGGAAAACGCTCGGCCCTGTGTTCCTACAACGTGCAAAGCGGGTCAAACTTCCAAACACCATCTTCACGTAACCTAAATTTTCCAGGTAGACTTCAGTCGGACACTGGGCGATCAGTTTCGGTGATTATGCTTTGAGTTACTTCAGGAATGGATTTAAAGGTGTACTCGAGTATTCCCAACACCTTTAGATGTTCTAGGTAGGATCGTAGCCACGCAGTCCAACATTTTCAATAAAACGTTTTTAGTTATATACAATTTTTGACTCTCGAGTATATTCATTTAATATTTTATCACTTTATCGATGGTGCAGCCAAAAAAAAAAGACTGGCCATTTGGAACTTTGCCAGCAATTGAGGCAGTGCACGTGATTTTGAATTTACTCGCTTGAAGCTTAGTAGCAAAAATGTAATTCGACGCAATTGTTTTATAATTTGAATTAAAATTACCTGAGATAGTCGTTGTTTCACGATGTCAAATGTTTCCTTGTAATCAATTTCTCCACAAGTGCAATTGGATAACGATGACGAAGACAGTAAATTTTTTTTAAATTTCGAATTTTACGACTCCGCTTTCCCGCTCTGACGAAGATTCCAACGATTTTTATTTGTGGCCTTCCGTTGTTAAAGTCCCAAATTTGTTCACTGGAACTATCGAGATACACAAGCTCTTGGAATCAGGAATAGATTTTTGGGTTCTAGTTGGACTGGAAGCCCATTCCTCTCCCATAGTTCAAGGGCGCTCTGTAAAACGCGCGGCCGTTTCAAACAAGGTAAATTCTTCTTTACGTGGAAATTCAACAAAATACCTTCAACATTTCTGAATGAAATGAAGCTGAAAAAGTTAAAAAAGATGGGCCGTTTCCGTAATCCAACCGGAGCGCGGAGCTCCTCGTCCGTAAATATGTAACTATGCGGATGATCGGACGGGAATCTAAAGCGCGGATGCAGGATGGCTGAGCCCTGTTTGCTCTGTGATTCCAGGATTGGAGAAGAATTTTTCTATATTTTCAGCGAGAAATAATGGCGCTTGGAGTGTACGAATTCGGAATATTTACATTCGGATTCCTCTTAGAATTTGTACGTGAGGTTGAGATTCGCTTCAATGAGCTGCGTGCTCTCACTTTCGTGAATGGAATAAAACTTACGAGTTCTGCTCTCAGGTCGGAGCAGAGTTCACATTCAGAAAACAGGAGCAAAACTCGTTATCTTAAATTTTGGTTAGCTTCAGAAACAGTTTAAATTTGGCAAAGTTATTGTGTTTTGCTTCTAATTATTCCTATAATATTCCCAAGTTCAAATTTACGTCGAATAATTTTATACAGGGAGACACAGAAAATCGGTAATTTGAAAACAATGTGAAAATAGAAACAATCAAGCAAAGAATAATATTGACAGCACCTGGACCACTACAACATATCATTTAAAAGATACTAATGCAAATTATGAATGTTTGAAAATAACGTTCTGTAGATGCCATCTTTCTCTACGTATGCATTCTTCCAATCTGCTCTGGATATTCCTCATTGATTGCTGCAACATCTCAACTGGGATACCACGAATTTCATCTTGAATTCTTCGTTTGAATTCATTCCATGTTCTTGGCCGAGATATGCAGGCCCGACTTTTTAGGTAGCCTTATAAGAAAAAATCACGAACGGATAAATCTGGTGATCATGGGGCCCACGTAATGGGATCGAATCTCGACACATCACGGTCACGGCACAATTATCGCACAGGGCGTAATTTTTAACACTGGTAATTTGGATCACTGTAACTTTTAAAAGAAGAGTTGCAGAAATTTAATTTGTGTCAATAGATATTTTTATTAGATTTTTTCTATTTAAATTGGGTTTTTCAAAATTCCCCCTTTTTTGTGTCACCCTGTGACGCCCGAATGTCGTCCACCGGACGACATCGAATGAATCTGACTGTCCTTTCACAAACGTCTCCCGCGACGTCTGCGAGGGTCGACCGGCAGGCTGACTATGAAGTAAAACACAAAAATTTAGCTCTTATGTAAACACTCATCCACCAGCTGAAATCTCTATGTTTCTTTCTTATGTAGGTTTTGCTCTTAATTCTAACGCAAAAATATCACGATACCAACGAAACGAGTATTTGAGTGAAGCTCCGTTGTAATCACATGATAATTTGGAGAAAACAAGAACTGATGACGAGAAGCTTACGTCATCAGAGACCGAGGTGAATATGTGGACCTCGAACAGGCTGCAGCTCTTGGGAGCCAATTGAATGGAACATAAACGAGTGTATATTAAAAATATAAGTGCAGATTACTTACTAACGATACAAGACTTAGTCTGAAAGTGATTCACTAAAAGAATTGTATGCTTGAATTACAGGCACCGAAGCTCAAATAAGTGTATTTAGAAACGGTGGAATCCAGCGAATAAGTTCTGGTGGCCGACTCCGTCCGCAACGAGCTCTACGTGAGCCGCTCTGCCTCAACTCCTGGCCGTGTGTGAGGGGAGAGCAAACATCAGGTGTGGGGCTCCTGCGTGTTGAGTGTTAGTGGTGTTCTTCTTGTCGGTGTTGTCTGTGTTGGTGTTGTTCTTGTCGGTGTTGTTCGTGTTGGTGTTGCTCTAGTCGGTGTTGTTTGTGTTGGCGTTGTTTGTGTTGGTGTTGTTCTTGTCGGTGTTGTCTTGTCGGTGTTGTTTCTGTTGGTGTTGTTCTCATCGGTGTTGTTTATGTTTGTGTTGTTTTTGTCGGTGTTGTTTGTGTTGATGTTGTTTGTGCTGGTGTTGTTTGTGTTGGTGTTGTTCTTGTTGGTGTTGTTTGAGTTGGTGTTTTTCTCGTCGGTGTTGTTTGTGAAGGTGTTGTTCTAGTCGGTGTTGTTCGTGTTGGTGTTGTTTGTGTTGGTGTTTGTGTTGGTGTTGTTCTTGTTGGTATTGTTCTTGTCGGTGTTTTTCTTGTTAGTGTTGTTCTTGTTGTTATTGCTCTTGTTAGTGTTATTCTAGTTGGTGTTTTTCTTGTTGGGGTTGTTCTTGTTGGTGTTGTTCTTGTTGGTGTTCTCACTTCCCTTTGTTGGTGTTCTCGCTTTCCTTTGTTGGTGTTCTCGCTTCCCTTTGTTGGTGTTCTCGCTTCCCTTTGTTGGTGTTCACACTTCTCTTTGTTGGTGTTCTCACTTCCCTGTGTTGGTGTTCACACTTTCCTGTGTTAGTTGACCTGTCTTTATTAGTGTTTTTATCTTTATTCATGCTCGTATCTTTATTAACCTTCGTATCGTTTATTCGTGTTCCTGTCTTTACTCGTGTTCGCATTTTTATTCGTGCTCTTTTTTCATTTATGTTCTGGATTTCATGGGCGATTTTGTCTTCTTTGTTGTTTTTGTCTTCATGGGTATTCTTGCTGCTGTCCATGTTTCTTCATTTCTAATGACATTTTGGCCTTTGTTGGCGACCTTCCCTTCCATTCCCCTCCCTCCCTTCCCTTCCTTCCCAATCCTCCCCTTTCATTTCCTTTCCTTTCTTTGATGCTTCAAGTCAAGCTTTTCGTGCGCTCTCTCTCTTTGTTTAATGAGAGCTTTCTGTTCTTATAACTATTATTGTTATCTTCATTGTGTTGATGCTGTTGCTGGTGGTGGAACTGTTCCCCATATCCTTGCTTTTATTGATGCCTGACCTACATGCTGTAGGGATGTAGTACTTCCTGTAATGATGTACTACTTCCTGTAATGATGTACTACTTTCTGTAATGATGTACTAAGCGTTACAAGGATGTACTACGCGTTGTAGTGATGCACTACGCGTTGTAGTGATGCACTACGCGTTGTAGTGATGCACTACGCGTTGCACTGAAGTTTTCATTTTCTATCCATGACTGTTCCATCCCTACTCGTGCGGTTGGCCTCATCCGTCTCGTGGCCTGGCGAGGTTATCGTGCGGTCGAGTCTAACTTGAATCAAGGCACATTCGAATCTCAGACTCGAGCTGTTGGGGGGTTCTCCACGACGCTGGAGAACCCCCCTGAGGAAGCCTGATCATCTAATGAATGAGGAAGCGTCGCCGGGCGCGGAGAAGACACGTGGCAAAATGGTCTGGAAATTTCCCGGGAGGATTGGTGACCAATCGCCCAAATGGACACTGACGCGCGCTGAGTGATCAGGGCAGCTAAGAGGGGCTGGAAGTCGACGCTGCGGACCCCGCCCGAATTACGGATTTCGACGACGGCTTCCATTGAGTGAATAAGAAAAATAGGTCGCCCCCCCCCCTGGATGAGCGAGTCCTTCACATCGATGGGTGAGGGAGAAATGTCTATTGGTGAGTGTGATGTCCACCGTCACACGCAAACGACGAGTGCCTCAGTTCACAATGAGTGATGGGGGCTGCCCCTGTGTACGAGAGGTAGCCTTCCCCTGGCGCCGGGTATGGCAGTGCCATCTCAGTTACGTCCCATTGATGCGGGTTACCTGCTGTTCGGGTTACCTGCTGTTCGGGTTACCTGCTGTTCGGGTTACCTGCTGTTCGGGTTACCTGCTGTTCGGGTTACCTGCGGTGATGTTCCGTGGTAACTTCTGTTCTTTCTTCAGCTGGAGGAGTAACTGATGTCTCGCCTTAGATGAGCGGTACTCGCGAATTTTAGAAAAATGCCAATGAAGGTGAGCAAAGATTTACATTGTTACGATGTAGTAACAAGAGCTCATAAAAAGAGCAACAATACAAATCTTCAATAAGAGTTCAAGAAACAGGATATTTTTGAATGAATATGGTCTTGAAGCATCATATCTCAAAAGAGCAGAGCAGATGAGGATGCAGACTAAATGACTAAATCCAAATGACTAAAACCATGTGATCGAGTTCAGACGGCTCTATCGAACCCGACTGAAGATTCGATACATCTCTTGTGCGTTCGAATTTGTATCAATGAAAAATGATTACGGTATAGTTAATGACGAAGCTTTGTTTGAGATTTTCGTAATATTTGCACCCTACTTTGGCTGCTAAAATCGTCAATATTAAAGGAAACTGATTAATGAACCCCCCAAAGGCTTAGAGGCATTCGAGAGAAGAAGAAAAATGGACCTTTAGAGTATCTATCGGATTATCTATGTTTATTTTAAACACCTTTTCAAAAAATTTTAATCCCGTGGGTGCCAACAGCAGCAACTCAGATCTGGACTCTCCCAGAGAAGCGCTGTCCCTCACCTGACTCGGAGACAAACTCAGTGATAGAGAACCAGTGGCACTGGCCGCTCCTCTCCCCTGGAGTCTTAACTTTTCAATTGAATTGAACTGAACAAGGGCCCGCTCCCGGGCCAAATAATCACATCGTAATTTCTTAACGTGTCTTCCGGACGCCTTCATTCTGACCTCAACAACGGCCCCGACTTTCTGTCTGCGTGCAGAGTGCCAGCGAGGCGTGCTGCCGGTTCCTCCAGTTCCTGTCTGCGTGCAGAGTGCCAGCGAGGCGTGCTGCCGGTCCCTCCAGTTCCTGTCTGCGTTCAGAGTGCCAGCGAGGCATGCTGCCGGTCCCTCCAGTTTTATCTTCGTGTGTTGTGCTTGAGTGCAAAGACTGATGCACGTGAAAGAGAACCGTCATCTGAACTCCAAAATTGTTCGTCAAAAGGTCATTTTGGAATGCTTAATTCTAATGGTCAATGAAATATTTGTTCTGCTGCTTGATGATTGTTAATATTCGCCGTTTTTTTCCGAAACCAAGTTTCAAAATTAAAAATCGATTTATATTTAAAATGTTATTATTGATTTCCGTAGTTCATAAGTCAGAACTGTGCATTGCTTGAGTATCACAATCCGAACGGTCCTTCACCGTCTGCCTACACCCACACAACACATATTTCAAGCATGTGTTCCATCAAGCGATCTCAAAACAGATTTTGCTGCACAAAAGAATCATCTCTATACCCAGCTTGCACTAAAAAAAAGATCAAAACCAAGTCTCCAACCGCTAACTCTGCAGGCAAAGGCCTGGCTGTGCTTGACACCAGGTACTTGAAAGGTTTATTATTCCAGGAACTAGATCTAAGTCACTCCATTCCCTATGAGAACTCATTTTTACTGGCCAAATTGATGGGATTACCGTCTATCCCACGACGAACAGCCTGTAGGTGACAGCTAATCTGCTGGCGCATTGATGACAGGAAGGCATACACTGTAGCTCGTGTGAGGCCCTTCAATGAAGGTTTCGCCTTCAGCTTTGCAAGGGAACTGTCATGGTTACTCTTTTGAGTAAACGAATGGTTCAGTGTAATCAATGGAGAAATGTTATTCATAGCGTGGTATTCATAATCTGGAATTTTGGCTGAAGAAAAGCGAATACATCGATGTAAAATGCTGTGAGAACTGTGTTGTTGGAAACTGCAGACGTGTGGGTGTCCCTAAGCCAGTTAGTGAAACAGTAATAGCATGAATTGGCTGTGGCCATTCCAAGCAATTTTCGTACGAATTGGTGTAAAATTTTACCTTTCATTTTTTGCGAACGGCTATTTTACGTTTATTTTTTAACGTCTTCTTCGATGGACTCAAATAGGCAGCAAGGAAAACTGGAGCTAACTTTTACCAGTGATCAAAAAAATGTCAAAATGAGTAAAAATAAAGATTGACCTACAGACCCAAATACATTAACGAGACATAATTTTCTTCGTCGTAAGAGATATTATTATTGAAGTTCCCTCGAAGTCCTGAGGAAGCACACTCAGCGGTCATTGACACCATTGATGTTCTCGAGTGACAGCGTGCAACTTTAAATTCATGAGACCATCAACACGACTAAATTAGTCCAGTGACGTCAGCTGAAGCCTATCGCAGTATCAACTTCACGAAAAATTTAAACGGCTCTCAAACACTTAGAATTGTTGACAGAAGCCGATCAGAAAGTTCGGAGCGAATGACAATAATTGCCTAAGCAATTGTGGAGGGAAAAGGTGCATGTTGAAACTCGTATCGCACTTGAAGTTCCGTACTGGTTGTGGTATTGTTTGGTGGCGGTCTACGTCCTGGTGTTGATTGCTTGCTCTTCGATATCATTTTGTATTCGAGCATATCTACAATTATATTAATTGTGCTTAACACCTTATTTGGTGAGTAAATTATACTGAAATATGTGAATCAGTAACGTAACAAGAAGGAATAAAACTTCGTATAAATATCGTCTACATATCTCCCAATATCCTTCATCAGTTAGTGGTCAACTGAAAGTGTTCATACCCTACATCGTGTCTAGAAAATACCACTATTTGATACCACTAAAACTTCACTTTCTCTGTACCCCGTTGATCACAATAATTACCATATCACACTTTCTAAATTTCAAAATTGAATAACTCACAATCGAATCATTCAGTGAAGCTCTGCAGTCGATGGATAGCGCTAAAGTTGAATGGCTCCTTTTATCACGACGCTGTTTAAAAAGCATTTCAACTTTTCGCTTCATTCGCCACTGCGTCAAAAGTTCTACAAAAACCCACGCATTGTCGCAGCCACCGTCGTCTACTCGTCGGTGACGTGTCCAGCATTGCGAGACACGACGCTGCTGTCGCCGGACCCGCGATCCCTCTCTCCGAAGAACGATAGGAAAACTTCCGCTGACAATCACTTTGACGCGCACATTTTTGCCAGCTCGCCGAGGGTGGGAATCTGCTTTGCGTTCTTATTTCGAGAGCATTTCTGCGCTTTGATTTGCTGCCGCCACCGCTGCGCAGCTTGTGGTTGTTAGCGAACGCTTGTTTTCCAGCGGCCCGGACGCGACTGGAAGCTTTGCTTTGATGCCACAGCAAAAGTAATGAAGAGTGATAAAAAAAGATAATGAAGAGTGCGCGATCGAGAGCACGGATTCCAACTTGCAATCGAGAGAGAGAGTCACCTTGAGGCAAAACTGCGCTCACGGAAAGAAAGAAACAGTAGAGAAATGAGCGCTGTTTCACAACGTTGTTAAGACACAGAAAAAATCAATGCAAATATGAGAAAACTGCAGCTCTGCAGCAAGGGATTCGAGAGAAGCTTGGGTGTCCCCTGAGAGCAGCGCGTGCGGAGGCAGGCGTCAGCAATGCGTGTTAATCGAATCGAAATCAACAGAGAAAATGGTCAAGAGAACTGAACAGAATTATTTAAATGGAGAAATCAGTTAGGAGAATTAAATAGAGATGGAAGAGATTGCACGTAACTCTAATTTTTCAGTTCGTATAACGATGTAAATCGATGATTGACTAGTCAATGAGATTACTTTCGTTCGAAAACAGCGTATGAAGCAAATTTCTCTTAATATCATAACAATAAAAGGACGTAACTACTCATTTAACCATACGTATTATTATTATATAATTGCTACACATTTGGTGCAGCGAATCCCTCCGCACTATGTTAATTTGACTAACTTTCAGGTGCTCTATGAATAGCGGCACAGCAATGTTGTACGTATCGAATTCTTTCTGGTGAACATTTCGAAGAGCTATCAATAAGTGTTATTTTTTCGCTTCCTTCAGTCACTCTAATGCAGTAAACACTTTATGGGCCCGCACGCCCGTTATCGCCGTGCACACAAACGCACCTTCATACCCTCACACATACAAGCAAACTCGCTCACACAAACACACCCAAGATACACACACACAAACATACTCTCACAAACACACCCACACCCAAACAGGCACACACAAACATACACAAACACCCACAATGGAGTGAGAGCAGATCAATCCCGAGCTGATGCTCCACAACTCTCTTGTTGCCATACAACCCAGATATAAGCAAGCACACTACAGATATAAGCAAGCACACCACAGATATAATCAAGCACACCACAGATATAAGCAAGCACACCACAATATAAGCAAGCACACCAGAGATATAAGCAAGCACACCACAGATATAAGCGAGCACACCAGAGATATAAGCAAGCACACCGGAGATATAGGCAAGCACACCACAGATATAAGCGAGCACACCACAGATATAAGCAAGCACACCAGAGATATAAGCAAGCACACCACAGATATAAGCAAGCACACCAGCGATATAAGCCAGCACACCAGAGTTATAAGCAAGCACACCACAGATATAAGCAAGCACACCAGAGACATAAGCAAGCACACCAGGGCCACTAACTCAATAAAGCACTGCGGCTGGCAGCGCTGTGCCGTCCGTCCTGTGCACGAAATGGGACGGACGGAACTGTCTGCCTCACCGACTCTGCCGCTGACATTTGCCCGAGTGAAAACGTTCGGGCACTTCGGGGTCCCGAGCCCGGTAACTTTATTGGATATTAAATCAAGACCGACCGTGTTTGGAAACGTTTGGTCACGGAGATTGTTTCGGCTTCAAATGAATATGGGCAAAAGTTGTTGCAGTTTTCGATGAATATTGTCAGGGAATCCTGTATAGTTTGGGCTGCACGGTGTCATGCGTCGCTGCTCCCTTTACTGCATTGCGTCAGAGAGTACAGAGGAGTGAGCTATGGAATTTCAGAATATGCTGGAATTTAAATTACATTCTATTACACACAAGTGAAGCTTGAATTAAATACTCTTACTGTCACTGGTTCGGTCCGAGTTTTGACGGAATCCGAGTTTTAAGAAGTCAGTGGCCACACCGTAACGGGGGGTTGGAGGTCTGGTCCAGCGTAGGCCAGTCCGTGCTTCGTCCCCCTGACGCAAGGAGAGGAGCCTCCACGACTGCACCCTGTACGCTGGGCACTTATGTTTAGCCGCGTAGTAAATAGCCCGTACGATCTTCAATGTTTTACATCACGCATTTTAATGAATGTTGAGCCGGCACGTGCTCCTTCCCCCCTCCCTCTCCCACACACATCCCCCCACCCGTTGTTTGTCCCAGTTTGTTGTCTCAG
>VOMN01093080.1:0-25287 GCA_014899125.1 Orchestia grillus
TTCACCTTTGAGAAATAACGTATATCTACTTTAATTCTCTTCGTTAATCATTCTGTCAACATATTGTAGGTCGATAATCAGTAAAAGCCAATTTAGAAACAATGTCGTTCTACGTTACAATAGATAACTTCTAAAATTCCAAGGCTTCCCGGCCATCAGTACGGAATATTATTTCATCTATTTTCGACGGGCTCCATTCGTTTGAGTATGAAATCTAAATGTTTAAATTTTTAAACTTCGCTCACACGTGTGGAACATAAAGTCTAAGGGCGCGGGAAAGCTTAGCTTTCGTTCCATATCGAATTTTTGTGAACTAAAGATTTTGGCAGCTCTAAAATTTTAGAGCTCAATTAAGCTTGGACTGAAAGGACTGAGGTACTTCAAATCCTTTGAACTCTTATGAGTTGAGTGGAATTTATACGTTCGTGGGAGAGAGTAAAATCATCCACTCACTCATTTTATTGCTGAAAATCTGGCATTTCTTATAAATTGAACAGCCGTTTTATAAAATCCTTTGAGTCGACACCAAAAATAAAATGCCTATCTGCAAAAAATTTGATACAGAAATGAACAAATTTATGAACAAAAAAATAAATCCATGTAGTGAAGTGAATGAAATTATTAATTATTCATATCACACCACAACCTTTCTCAATTTTTAATTACTTTATTATATTTCTTACCACTCATAAACCTTATGATATTTTTTAACGTACCTGCTAGAATTTTCGGGAGATTAATTTCAAATTTTTCAAAACTCTAACAGCAAAACTTCAATTATTATTGAAATCTCATACATAAATCTGAGAGAAGTAATATTGGTTCAGTGTAACAAATTGTGCGATTTAGCGATGCGTTCGGGACTGAATGCGTCTCACGATTTGACTCAAGAATTTTAGAATATCAGCGAAGCGTTTAGTACATTTTTCAATGAAATGAAATCTATTACGTGTTTTGATAGAGAGTATTATTACCAGGACAAAAACATTTGAACAGAGACAGAAAAAACAGTTACGAAGGGCATTGGAGCTTCCTCGGTTTTGATGTTATTTCAGAAAATTTGATTATTCACAAGAAATCAGGCTATCATGAACAAAAAATCTGCTAAAGTATACATCTTCGAAACTTGAATAGTGTGAAGCATTATCCCACCTCACACATTAGTCTAAGGTTGATGTGTCAAATTTTTGAATATTTTAGGACATTTCAATGAAGGGTTTAGCTCCATACACACATCCCGGAGCCGTTGGGTCTCAAAGCCGGCCGCTTTCACTTCTTTCCATCAACACAAGCTGAAGATTTCCAAATTTATTTTCTTTAACCTATGTAGCGAATATTTTTAAATTTCGTTACGAAAACTCTAAAAAAATTTTTCACACAAACGACCGCAGAAAGTTTTCTTGAGAAGATTCAGTGTTTGTTGCCAAACTTTAAGTCGTTTTGTTGTTAGTTCAGTGCTATTGATGTTAGGAACGTCGTTCTGTTTCCACCGTTAACTTTGGTGTTTTAAAAGTTTACCTCTCTGTTTTCTCTCAGCTTGAGGGGCTTTCTAGACCAAGAAATTATGTACATTTCTCTCATTTGAGTTTCACAGAATTAGGCAAAGTTTTCGCCAACTTGTCACGTACCATACAACGAATTAAGCGATAAAAACAGCTGTCAAGACTTTGTGCAAGCATTTTCGTGAGCTGTTCTCTGAAATTCCTCACGTTTGCAAGGACTCCAAAGGCACAAGTTTGCTCAGGATGCATCTTTACTCTTCGTCGAAGCTCATCCAAATTCCCGAGCAGGTTCTGAAATTTTCTGAGCATCGACAAATTATTTCCTGAGAGTTGAGAGACGTGTTCACTTGGACCGAACAGAACTTTCGCATACATTCATCAAAAGTTACTGAGTGAAACGCAAGTACAGCGTCTTCTTCTTTTCGGGGCATTTCGACTCAGAAGTTCGAATTGTTCAGGTACAAGAAATTGTAAGAATATTTTGACGAATGATTTCTCGAAGTTTATTCCTGTGGCATTCATAAACCGTGGCCTGAATGGACTATGATGAGACCTCTTCCTGTAATGTGAATATGAAAATAAATTTACCTCGAAAACAAGCTTTGCATTTATCCAATAAAGCCTGTTTTCCCTACTAAGCAATTGATGGGCGCGTGATGAAGAAATATTTACTCTGCACGTGGGAACTTAATCTTCTATTTGAGCGTCACTTTGGCCCCCACATGGAGAGAGATCAATACAAATTGTTGAGCGGCAACACAACACAATTCGATAAAGAATCTGTTATCGATCCTGATATTGATAATAATAAATAATATTTGCAGTACGATTTCCTTTAAGTGTTGTTTTCTAAAGTTTTCGTTTGCATTCACTTCCGCACAGTTTTTTTGAAAAGCCTTGCATGTCAGCTGGAGTCAATTACTCGAGTATTTCATTCCATGTTTCATTGAAATTGAGCTGCAGAGGGTTTAAAGGGTAATTGAAGAGTGACCCTTTACTTTCAACATTTGTAATTAATTTCTGAAAAGTAATTAGTTTATGTAATTACATGTTGGCGTAATAAGGCAGTAAAACATTTTATATTAGTCTTTCGTGCAGTATTAAAATTTACCAAGAATCTTTACTAGTAATCTTTATAGTGCAATCACTTCTGAATCAAATTTACGTTCGATGAAAAAAAACTCTGTACAGCCCTTTATAAGAATAATAGTTTTGGTTTTCATTAGTGAATGTATTCTCTAATACTCCGATGTGTGAGTCGAAACTGGTCATTCTTCCGTGTGAATCGAAACTATAGTCATCCATCCGATGTGTAAGTTGAAATTAGTTTTATTTATCAGACGAGCTTCATAATTCTATGCCTTTGCACTGAAACTCTCCTTATCTTCTCATATTTCAGCAGCCCTACTACATAGTCGCTTCTGTTCAAGTGATCCAAGTTGCAACTGCCAATAAACGCTAATTTCTGAGGGACGGCGGATTTGAAAACTAACTCAGAGCAATTAAAATTGGACGTAATTGGTAAAAATCACGACAAATGGGAAACGCAATCTGGCTTTAGTTCAAAAGAACAATTAGTAGAGTTTTGCGAGAGGAGGCCTCGTCAACGCTGATCGATGAGGGACCTAAAAAAGTATACGAAACATTACGTTTTCATATTTACGGAGAGAAACTTTATGTTTTGTGCACCTGCGCGTGTAATGCGCCTTGGGGTTTTACTTTGCCTGAAACGTCTGGAATAATCGGTGCGAGGGTGAGAGAAAAGTTCAGCAAATACTATTAGCTTCTCATGTTTTTCAGTCAAAAAGTTGACAAATTATAGTACTGAAAAGGCTTTTGATACTACAAGCCATGAGCAACGCAACGTTCCTAATGTTAGGTTTTTTTAGAGAAATATTTAATGAAATCACATTTAAGAAGTGTATTTCAGAATAAGTGCAAATGCAGATAGTTCGTAAAATCAGTTCGAGGAGCTCCGGTGTCAGTTAAGCTTTCACACCAACCCACTTGCATTAATAAGCTTTCTAAGGAAAGATCAGCGCTCTGCTTCTATGGATCAATGCAAACAGCAATCATAAAACTGTATAATGGATGATAATCAAATCAGGTTACGTGTTATAATCAATTCAGATTCTTCAGCTTAATTCCAAACAATAGCTTCCGACGAGCGTGAGCAATTAGCCAAGCAAATTTGCATTAGCTCCAAGAAAGGGGCTGCATTTTTGCAGGCTCCACCCATACCAATCAAACCCCTGCATTAAGTCGCAGAAAATACAGTCAAGTGACCGCCGCTGCAGAATACTGATCTCTGATACGCAAAGTTGGCTGCACAATCAAGTCAGCCTGCACAGACTCTCCGAGTTTTACTCCAGCAATGCTGGCATTCACGGTCGCGTGGGGGCTGTGAACTGGAATTTTCCTGGAAATTTGTTTCCTGTGATGTGGGAACTGTTAGAAATTTCCTCGGAAATCGTTCGTGGTGTGACCGAGTTCGGCTCTGCAAAACTTGTACTCAAATTTTGTTGTTTATGGTTTTAATGGCGTGAGTTCGGAGGAGTAGTCTGCTGAAATTTATTTCGTGTGGTTTTCTGCGGTAGGAAATTGTAGAACATCGCTATGAACGTAATACTGACTAGAGCGATGTTAAAGGACACTGAAGAGTTGTGATGTTTTTATATTTATGCTGAAGTCTTGACTTGGTAGTGCAAGATATGGAGAAAATTCTTGCGTTTATATATCGAAGTTTAAACAGGTCGTGATAAAAAAATATGTTTACAGCAGAATTCGCTTCACATGCAGCGCTTAGGACGCCAAGAGATGTGATAATTATTTAGATTCCTTCAGTGATATATTTTTGACTCCCAGAAGAGTCAAATTTCAGTGGAAAAATGTGTTGCTAAATACTCACTAAGCCTTACACATATGAGATGCACCAGCGCAAGGTGTGCAACCGTGACGGTCTGAAAAGGTGTTCCAGAATACAACTAATCTTTCAGTTACCATACCTGTATTCTTGACTCTAAGTAACGGTCGACTTCCCTTTCCACATTCAGAACAAGGTAATCAGTTGTTGATAGTTCGTAAAACTAACTCTCAGGTTGAAATCGACCACCTTAGTTCAAGTGTAAAACTCTTGTTACAGTTGATACGTCCTCGTGTAGAAGACACCTCATCTGGGCTGAGCTCTTGACCTGCGGTATTGACCAGAACATCGCCATCTCAGCTTCGGTTTTGTTAAATATTCAAAAGAAGCGAGCAAGTCGCAGGACAAAAATAAAACGAGAACGTTGAGAATTATTGACTTTTCACAATGATTCCTTAGGTTATTTCGACGTCATGAATGTATGTGAGCTGTCACCTTGCAGGGAGCAATCAAGACCTTCCCTCGAGGTTGATCCCAACTATTTTGAATTTTGTATTAAATTCTGATCATTGACATAGACACATAGACAATGCTCATATTGTTTAGATTCAATGATAAGAACGATTCCTGTTATCGTCGTCGAGTCCTATGACCAACTCATGATTTCGAATCCTCGCTTTGAAAAACCTCGACATTATCTATTCCTGATAATAATGACTGATGAATGGCCAACAAAACTGGCTAATGAATCTAATCTTTGAAGAACTTCCATAATTTCTCCATTCGATTCTTACGACTCGAAGCTAACTCAATTTTCTGGGAACACGCATTGAGAAGTGTTCATCTATTTAAGTGGTACGAAGATTCACCGAGTGAGCATTACATCGATAGTACAAAGCTTTATATAACATTCATGAATGAATCGTTAAGGAATATTCTCATGAAGTAAAAGAAGTTAGATAGCTCGATGAAGCCGGAAGAATTGATTATTCATGTACGAGTGTGTTTACTCTGATCTCACTCGGAAAGCCTCACATTCCTGACAGGATAATTAAGCAAACACTGGCTAAGTTTTATTATCTATAATATCTCCCCAAAACTCTACAAGCTCCCAAGACCGGCATCAAACGGGCAACTTCTCAGCGTTCTTGTTAGGCCGTGAAATTTGAGATACATTAGGATAATCTTTAATTAAAGCTCTTCTTACGTAGACTTATTAAATAGGGATGCTTAAGTTCTCAGTTTTTAAGTTTCAGCTCTAGAGAGGTTCAAAGGACGAGGAGCGTTACGGCACAAACGGAAAAGTGCTTCCACGAACTAAAAATTTAAGAAAATATAGCTTAGTGTGTGAATATGGCTTGGTTGCTGTTTTCAAACTATAATTTTTTCAACGGCGACCGTTCAACCTCAAAATATAAGTATTTCACGCTAATTTTTTCTTACCCTTGTGAGCACATGAATATCTAAAATCTATTTTCACTGCTCTAGTCATTTTTCTACTTAATTCTAAAATTCGTGATATGTCTGCTAATAGCACAATAATTGCATGTTCGTGCGTTTCTAGCTTCAATGTAAGAGCGCGAGTTGCCCTCTGACTTTGAAAAAACACGAAATGTAGTCGTGAGGCGCCGTCCCGATCGCGTGCTCCTCAGGCTCGATGAAATCGGTTTATTTTGGCGGCTGATTCTAAAGGGCGTTCCGTGTGTTAGATAAGAGGACGCCTGGGAAAAATGTTTAGGAAAACATACAGAAATATCGCCCGAATTCTCGATCGTGGGTTTTTCTGAACAGATACGAGCAGCGGTTGATGGAAGTGCATTTCATGGACGATAACTTATAGTTATATTAATCTTAATTGAGCTCGTCGTTGTTCAACACCGAAGAAATGAAGTGTAAATTGAAAGCCGTTGAATAATGTGTTATGCTTATGTTGTATTTCCACCGTTTTATACATTTTCTGCGAGTAAATTACGGAATGCTTTCAAGATGCTCTCAAGGAAAATGGGCTTGTTGTAAATACCCTTTAAGGGACAAGTGATCTCGAGCTTTAGAACTACGAATGAGTGTATTATTTTGGATCATCTGAATTAGGATGAAATTGGATTTTGTTTTCATCTAGTTAAACAAACCTCCTTACTTGCAATATAAGTTTGGTAATAAGCCTACCGTCACCCATGTAAATTTTGATGCATTACCCGATGAAGCAATGCTTCACCGCGTCGCTTGCCTCCAGGCTCTCACTTTGCAACAAATGATCCTCAACTCATACGCAGGTCCTTCAACACGCTCTGGAAATACATGGTGAGCGAAGATCTGGACCCTGGCTGCTTTGCAACAGCGCTTGTCGTTAAAGTGAGCCGTTTCCTGTGTAGCGAAGTCCGTAGAGCGTCTTGTTTACAGGGACCACGCAAATGCACCTCCGAACCTTTTCCTACTCGACGCGCCTCCTGTCTTGGTATTCGCGTCTACGTAGAGGTTGTGAGATCTCCCCGGTCTAAGTTCTTTTGAACTACTCTTATAGTTTATACGAGCTTCTCCAATCCTAAGAATGGGACCGAACATTCTTTTAAGAGATCATTTTCCTCGAGTTTCGGCTTTATTTCTGTTCTGAATAGCGTCTCGGTGCAGGCATAACTTCTGCTTCGTCTGTTACAAGCCTATTGCAAGAATATGAGCATTTAAGCTTTTTTAAACACTAGGATAGCTTGAACAATTTCCCATGCAATTTGTTAGAAAAACTAAGCTCTGCAGCCTGATTAGCATGCAGATGAGAGCGATATTAAGGCAGTGCTAGTAAACCTTAATAAAGAAGTGTTTAAAGCTATTAGAAGACCGTCGAGTCTTTAGCTCGGCAGTGCAAACAAGGCTCACGAGAAGCCGTTCATGGGCCCGAAGTGCAAACACAAGGAGTTTGAAGTGAGTTAGGGAGTTAGGGGTGCTTGTTTAATGTGTGCCTGCCGTCCCTTCAATTGAGTCGGACGCTCTCTTGTTTCAAGAGGCCCCTCTCGCTGGTCTAACTCTTCTGGATACTTTCTAAACGTCTTTCTAACCTTGAGCACTTTTGGGAAGGCTCTTGCGTTCACTGAATTTCTAGGTTCTCGATGATCTTTAGACACTAGAATGACTAAAGTGAAGTTAAAAATGGGTTATTTGTAATATAACTGATATTTTCTAGTTAAATCAATAAATTAGAAGGGAAATGAAATATTCTAAGTCATTTACAATCAACCATTATTGAAGCTGGTTGTGTGTCGTAACTCGAAAGTTCGAACGGGGTCATTTTGACCTGTTGGTAATGCATGTAAAAGTATCTATGTAACTTCGAAGGTTTTTAGTCAACTTTACCGACTTAGGATCTCCTGCGTTAAATCACAAGTTTTCAAATCCAACGTTCGTTGTATAAACATACATATATCCCCTTCAAGTGCCCAATTCAAATTATGTAACAGGCTTGAGTAAATTGCTAAAGCGTACTGGTTCCAGTATTTTCCATATTATTAGTTAACGATAGAAAATTTTGAAACATTTTCAGTCCAAAGAATGGAAATGTTCAGAAAAACTAAATTGGGCAGAAACATTGTGTTACACTGTGCTGGAAAAGGTTTCACTTAAGGATATACATATCTCAGGACAGGATCTCACTCACGCAATGTAATATTTAATTAATGCGAGTGTGAAACGAACCAACAGCCTGCTGAGCCCTCCATCAAACTTACAGGCCGACGATAGAGTGGCGCGTATATGTGTAAAGAAAGTTACGTAGGTCAAGTTTGAGTTTGGTTTTGAATGGAAGCGAAAATCACATTTTTAGTCATGCAAAGACGTTTGACTCAGTTAATTTGCGCACGGCTAGTCCAAATTTTCTTGGAGCTAAGCTGTACTCATCCGCACTTATTTTTCCATGTCTATGCTCTCCGCGCTCATTTGTTTATGTCTATGCTCTCCACGCTCATTTGTCTATGTCTATGCTCTCCACGCTCATTTCGAGCCCGATGTTACACGCAGTAACAGCAGTAGTTGTAACCGCACATTAACGTTTATTTTACTTGAGTTATTGTGGTGCATTCATTATTATCGCACGCTGGTTATTATTGTACATCAAGTAATATCATAGCTGAGGTATTATCGTGCACCTGCTATTACCGTACATTATTCATTTTGGCTTACTAGTCATTATCGTGCATTAGCTATTATCGTACAATAGCAATTATCGTACACTAGTTATTATAGTACATATGCTGAAATACATCAAGCCGAGTCCTAGATATAACACTGAGCGATTTTCCAAGCACTTGCACTCAAGTATTTTTATTCCTTTTTAACATTGGAACATTTTGATTTTTGCTTGATTTCAGAAGTCAGTAAATGGTTCTGACGGCAAGCGCAGGTCAGGGCCCTTTTACCTCAAACTTTACATTCTACAATGTAAAGCAAATGTAAAAGTTTCTAAGCAAACTTCGCCCGGTGCAGTTCGTTTTTTCAAAATTCGTTAAAACAATGATCACATAGAAAATTGAACTAGAGTTACAGTTTCTTTATAGGAATCCCATGATTTTTTGTAATATTTTGATTGATTTTGGATAGTCGAATATTCTTTTCAGCATGAGGCTCTCTGGACGAGCCTCTACATGCTCGTACACAACGGAGGCTTTATAGATTTGTGTGGCCATTGTTAACAGATCGTTATTATTCCTGAGTTATGGAACTGATATAACGATGTTGAATGCGGTTCACTAGATCGCAAAGCAGCTCTCTTCTTAAAATGAGAAAGTTGCTCAGCATAATTCCTTCATTAAAATCGTGAAGCAGTGGCCAAAAAAGATAAAAATTTGCTGTTAACAAAATTTAAGATGCACACAAGCCTTAGGATTTAATAGCGGCTAAATCAATTCCTAACAAAAGCAAGATGAGTAATATCTGAAAAATTCAAAATCAACGCAAAACTTCCACGCGTTTGCACCCTTTGAATCAATAATTATGGCACATTGGGAAACATCATTCATCTCATTCATTTATGGAATCTCTCAGTGATGCATATTTGGTAAAAAATAAGATCTCTTTTCTTCGATACCCATTCATCGCATGCATTCAGTTCAGTAAATTTTCGTATCTTTGAACAGATTTCAACTGTTACCTATGACTATTTTAAAACCACCAAGAGTCATTTAGCAAGCCATATTCTTTCCTAAGAGAACTTCTCTTGTACTAGTATCTATCAATTTCATTAGTATTGTTACCCATAGCAGCTATTGTACATTGTAATACTTGATGAATGTTTCTTTAACTGTGTAAGTATCAAGTATCTAGCTATGAACAGTCGCAAACATTACGAATTTGTTTAACTCAACGTACTCGATATTCGTTTCTCTTCTTATACAAATATTTAGCTGTAAACAGTTACGCACAGTACGGGTAAATAATATTCGACAAACACGATGCATATTTCTCTAGCTATGTAAGTACCTAGCTGCAAAGAGTTACATAGAGTATGAGTGAATAGTACTCGACATCTTCGATGCATGTTCTTCTAGCAGTAGAAATACCCAGCTGCGTGTGATCGCCCTCCCGAGGCTGCCACACGGTCGGCCGAGGCTATCAGCTCTAAGATTGCAACGGCCCAGCAAGTTTTTACCGTTTTCTATTTTTTAGGCCCCTGGGGCGAGCACGCCTCGACGGTCAACCCTTGCTTAAGCGTTCTTATTTTTGCCGTTTTCTGCCTCGGGCCAAGCCCAAGGAAAGGTCGCTTTCATTATTCACATCTTCTCTGGAAGAGAGCGGCATCGCTCTTTATTTTGGAGTTTCTGTATCGTCAGATATCGGCTTATCTACTTTAATATCATCTTGTATCGTTCAATAGAGTTACGCTTGAAGTGTAGAGCTGTATTTTGTAAAATATTCTGTTATGCATTTCCCTAAGGTTTTTGGCCAATATACTGCTACTTGGGGGATAGCAATTATGTATTTATGAAAATAGTCAGGTACAGTTGTAGCTCGATTGCGATACCCTGTGTCGTTAGGTTATTTTCTACACCCTGAATAACTTGTAACTTTCAAGCAACATCACACGGTGTTCACTAATTTTTATCTGCATCATTCACTATTATGTTTCGCAAATGATGCTGAACAATTCTTTTGGGCATGTATTCGTATTCAAATGTTCCTAAACACAGCAGTTCTCATGGGCTTTATTTTGACGTAGCTACTGCGTCTTGAACAATTATCAATCTTTTAGCCATTGACGTAGCTTTCAATCACTTTCTATTTCGTTTTCATGAATGACTGAAAATGTCTCTCCAATGCGTGTTAAATTTCAACGTTTCCTTATTGATGAATATATCGCAGTCGTATTTCCAAATCTAACTCTAATATATCAAAGAAATACTGATGAAAATTTCTTATGGTAATATAAGCTGCATTATTCATGCGTACATGTAAGAAGGTAGTGCTTCGAGTGAAAACCCTGAATTTAGAGCTCAATAGAATTTCCCAAGGAAATCTGGTCTTGAAATAATACCTTTGACAATACTGTAAGTGCTGAGTTACTCCTCCAAAAATAATTTCGTGGAAGATTGTTTGTTAAAATGATGGAATATAAGCCAAAAAATTTCGTATTTTTTCATTATTTTTCACAATTTTTGGTTATTACAATACCAGTTCTTAAAAAACTAATAAAATTGTACTAGATTCACTATCGACACAGTTACGTTACCGCAATTTCACTTCAATTCAGTTGTTAAGATATTTTTTGGCAACGAACAATCTACGGATAGTGAAACCCATATTTAATTTACTACTATCACTGAATATTATAATTCCTCGTACGTTGTTACGAGTGCTTGTACAGTAGCAGATTTTCAGAAATCTAAGCCAGTTGTTAAATAGATAATGAAACATTGATTGAATATCACTTGATCAATATGCAATTGATTCGACAGACTTTCTGAACTGTTGTTTCGATAAGCGAATTCTCATTTTGATTGACGTTGGGTCACCGCTTCCTTTTTAGTTTGCTAGAGCGCAGCACGCCCAAAATCTATCATTCTTAACCATATTTTGTCAGATATTTTATTTATTAACTTCATTTTTATATACCATTACTATTTTATTCTCTTTTTTGTTGATATACCATTGAGGGTCCTTGTTCGTAGGTTAAAATTCAATGTTTGTTCGAAAAAATCCTTCTAGCTAAGAGGCTTGAAGTAAATGTAATATTCCGTGTTGCAAGTTTTATTTTATTTAGTTACCAATTGCATGTAAATTTTTCACATATTAGGTTTAGGGAACGCCATCAAAAATTCAATACGCTATGCAAAACTTAGTTTTTTTAGAATTAGAATCAATGCAGCACATTACTTTTATCAAAGTGACACCATCCATGCCTCGAGTGATGGTAATTATCCGATTAAAATTTCCTTATTTCTCGACTTTCTCTTCAGTTACGCTCAATTATACCTGGTACCAGTGTCATACAGGAATGCTAAAATAATGATCTACATTTCGAACGTAAATTTTCGTACCTGTTTATGTTGCAGTTACATTTTAGGCCCTTTCAGCTTGGTGTTCATGTTCGGTTTACTAAAGTGAGGAAAGAAATTTCCGACTAAATAAAAAACAATTTCATTATACGAATAGGAAAAAGCTTATGCAAAAGAGTACTTTCGAATGTATAAATGCGTAACTAAACGCAGCCAATTTTGGTAACAATTCTTCTGAATGCTACACGTGAGTTTTTTACGCTCGCGGTAATATCAGTAATCTAGAGAGTAAGATAGGCATGTGAGAGTCAAACATTTATTTTGATAATTTGTTTTTAATTAGAGCCTATAACTTATTTGATGTTCGTCACTGATAATTTAACTTTAAAATAAATATGTTACTTGCTAGAGTATGATTTTTTCAGGTTTTGATTGAAAAACGAACAATAATTTGAGAGGGAAAATCCTTGGAGACACTAGACTCTTCTATCAAGCGTTTCGAGCAAATACTTGATCAAAACTTTTCCGTGAGAACATGGGATATATGAACTTGTTTAATGAATTTGAAATTAGGTTTGCAAAGACACGTGTGAAATTTAAGCACTGTGGGCGTTGCCCTCAGACTAAGCTTGAGTTACTATTTTTTGGAAAAAATAATACTGTCTTTTCTGTGCTTGTTAGGCGGTTGCAGTTTGCCTCTCTCTCGAGAGAACAACAACACATGCCAGTCTTTTACAGGGAATTTTCTATGAATATGAATATTACTCAGTTCTATTGTCTGTCATAAATAGGGTAAAATCAGTTCCCGATTGTGCAGTTCTCTGCTGGTGAAAGCTTCCAATTTGATGGAAAGTAAACTAAGTATGATTGACGTCCACAAAAACGATGTCCTGAGACGTACTTTTAACTACGCCAACAATAAAATTCGAGGTAGGCATGTTTTCATGAATTTCTTCACGTGCTAAATTAACGCTGCAGGATCTTGCATTAGCTAAAATATAAGAGCTTCAAGTTCAATGGGAATTTAATCCGACTTTTGTTAGGCCTCATTTTCCTGAGTTCGATATAAAACTCGAAATTAGACGCCCTCTGCTGATTAAAGTCTTCCGTCGAACACTGAAAAGAAGGAACTTTATTTTCTGTGGCAGGAACAAATTCCGATAGTTTCGAAGACAGACAAAGACTTCGATGGGACTTGGCCTGTTTGCCTTCCTGCTTGTGCGACTCCTGCAAAAATAGGCAAGTGAAGTCACCGAAGAAACACTGCCTGCGAAAACAAAATCTTGATCGAGGGCAAAGGCAATACACGGCGTGACCAAACTGCCGCTAATTTTCACTGGTGGTGAATTCTACGAATTATTGTAGCACTAGCAGAGTCATGCAATAGATTGGATTTGAAGTTTAGAATTGCTTCGGTGTTAAAATAAACGACTTCAGGCATGGTAGTCTCACACTGATTTTTATTGGTATGTTTCGGTGCACTCGTCAAGTAAATCGAAGGTATATCAAGCACGCTACTTTAGGGAGAATGAATGCGAGTATAGGGAACTGTAGTTTGTTAAAGTAAACAAATTGGCCAGAATTTTGTTAAGACGGCAGTTGCCAGAACCCGTACATTTAATACAAACCCTAAGTACTTGACCCAAGAAATCAGATGCTGAGAGGAAGTTAGAGGGTAGGAACCCAATGAAATACAGAGAAATTATTGAGACGTTAACTACGAAACGCCGTTGGAACTCTCAGAAAATGGCTATTCATAATAGATTTCGATGCTGGAGAAATTCACCTGTTCTGCTTAGGAACTTTACAGCATATTTATTTGGTGATGATTTACCTCCGGATCGCACTTTTTTCAGAGTCTGAATTCGAAGTTCTATTCGTACAGGAGTCCAAATAAAACATCTGACAGTTTTTCAAGACTTTTTTTACACTCAACTGCATATATGTCAAAAATCGTCTAAAAACCCTGCTTGCTATGAGGAATACGAGGTGCTTGGATGGTTTTGATTTATTTACAAAGTTGAACATTTAATGTTTTTGAGGCTAGCCAGCGAACGTAAAATTCTTGTTGTGACTCTCTAAAACCATATATTTTAATAAACAATGATGGCACCGTAAATGAAATGGCTCTATCACTGGAAGGATCATTGTCAAGAAAAATGAGCACTAGAAATTAAACAATTTAGTTTTAAATTCTTATTGTTAAGTTCAAAATCTGGGTGAACATCCATGCACGCGCATACAATGCACATAAATGCTTTTCCAATATTTCAATCCATCAGAAAATTATTTGGTTCTTTTAGGACAAACTGTTGGGGTGCAGCTGGAGTCTAGTGGTCTAGCAGCCATCGGGACATTCAGACTGTCAATGCAGTGGTCTAGCAGCCATCGGCGCACTCATACTGTCAATGCAGTAGTCTAGCAGCCGTCGGAACTCTCAGACTGTCAATGCAGTTCGTTTGGATTTTTCCAGCTATAAACTCACTCCAGAGGACCCAAATTCTTTCCGCTCGATTTCCTGGCTTTTACAACTTCACGGTAAACTTGACAGTTTTTATAAGTTTTTCCTCGACTTGAACTGAGATTTTAGAGCTGGAAAATAAAATGGAAATTGTTTAACAGTGGCAGAGCATATAAATACTTTATCGCGCAGTGTATATAGTGCTCTTACATACTGTATTTTCTGATTTCATCGTCTACGTCAAATTGTGTGAATCTGGGGGGCTCAAATTTAGTTTACGTAATGAGCTATGTTATTTAAGTTTAACCTCGGAAGAGTAACCTCAGGTTTCTCATACCCCGTAATTTTCACTGCATTTTTCAGGGGGATTTAAGACTAAGAGTCTCTCCATAAAGTCACCTTAGGCTTAGGGTTACTATTCTGGAGCCAAGTTTGCTAGCGCATACACTGCGCCGTTGTGAAGTAATGCGAGGTAGGTTCATATGAACTTTTTTCCCAGACTGCAATAATAACTTCTTCAATGCAGGGGAGGACGGAAGCAGAAGGAAGGTTCTCAAAGTACAGAGTCATGAAATAAAGTTTTCACACGGCTGGGTTTTCTTCCCACAAAAAAATGAATGAAACAAAATTATTCAAAGAACTTTGAAAATTAGCAGGAGGATTTTTCTCTGTACGTACATTATAGGTAGGCGAAAAGACTTTTTCATTGTCAAATTAGATGCTTCATTACCCCACATGAATATTGTAGTCTTAAATAGCTAAAAAACAAAATTGGATAGGCAATTTTTTTCGAAAAAGCACGCATTGTCATTAAGGTGGAAACTCATTGTTTTCAATTTTTTTAAATATTCGGAGTAAAAAAAATGTCTTCCTCTGACCAGGAGTTGATATTTAGCAGAAATAAGAGCTCCTTAGATATCACAACTTAAGTAATTAGTGTTCAATTTTCTGAATTTTTAAATGACGATTTGTACACATCCGCGAGCAAAACTCTGGTTTTATATTTGCAATGAAAGAGATAGTTTACTTCGGAATAAATCCATAAATATACTTTCTGGAAAAACACAAAATATAAAACGCACCTATAAAAAAGTAATGATTATCAAATTAGGGATATTGAAACAAAATAATAATTCAACTATCGCAAAACTGAAGCGAAACTCAAGTTAAATTTTAATTTTGAGGACGTGATCTCCTGCTTACAACATGACAGCTCAGCTTAAAAAATCACTGTGCTACGCTCACGCCTGAGCCCTGTTCGATTTCATCACGATAGTGCACAGCCTCATACGCCGAAGGTGATGTTTTATTATGTGTTTGGGATTAATGCGAAGGTAATATTATAAATAATTATGTGTGATAATTTTAACTTGTGAACTAATTTATCATTACTCATAACCCTGTTACTACAGATTACCCTGTACAGATTACCCTGTTATCAAAAGCGAATAAAAGTTCGGAAGACGACCGCGATTTTACGTTTTTCACCATACGTTTTTTCGAAACTAGAACGATTTAGAGCAGTTTGTAAAAACAGAGTATCTGTTCAAGTTTTATATAAATAACTAAGGATAAACTTTGTTCAAGTTGAAATAGAATTTGGCCGAAAATTTTTACTCGCAAATTTCACTGGTGGATTTTAGGCTGGTGGACACGTATCTTACAAGTCGATTCATGGCACAGGACTGTACAAAAATTAGCGGTGATGAATACGCATTTAAATTTGGACATTTCCTAATTTCTGTAAACAATCTGCGTGTTATTCTGCAGATAACAAAAAATGACGCAAAATTTATTATCAATTTTCAAGAGTACTAGTTCTTCAAAATATTATACTTTATAATTCCGATAAAAATTATTCAAACTGGAATTGAAGACAAAATTGTGAATTTTTCATCTTAGAAATATTTTATTTTTTTCGAGATTTTTTATCCATATGCTTCTCACCGCGAGGTCTCTTTCCTAACACCAGCATTAATGAGCAGGCAGAGATCCCAGCATTTTTAGAAGTGTTTTTTCGTAATTTGATGCCTCGGGGGATTTATCATTTTGTTCATCTCCTACGGAGCCTGAATTACTTAAAAATTGATTGAGATGTATATTATATATAATAATAACATTTCATGATCATTTCGAAACCTCAATTTTTATTTTTATAGTTCCTTGAAAGGAATTTTTATGACTTCTCGGTACTCATACTTCCTTGCTATTGTGCAATGAGTTTTCTATTTTGCATTCGTTCATGGCTGTAGGAGCACTGTTGTCTCCAATCGATGTTCTTGTACATAGACTATTGAAAATTCCCAGTTCGACTTTTAATACCCTAACCTTGAAAATTTTTGAAATAACGTATTGAAATACTCGCCACACGTATTTAAAGCTATTACATATTGATATTATCTAGCCTCATTTGTTATACAGTGAAGGAAATATGATTTTAGTTTTTCTCACTAAAGGTGAATTAATAAGATTTTTTTTCATTCCGACCGTAAGTGACGTTGGCGCCGGTAAAATTTGTTTGTAATTCATGACTTTGCTTTACCATGAATACTCTGGTGCTAAATTCGGTGCCTGGCTTAGAGTGCGTAACGATATTTCCAGGAACATCTTTAACTAAATTACAGAGGTGCAAGCTCTTATATTTTGGAATGGGGGTTTCGTTTGAGTGCAGCACAGACCGAATTGCTATGACGCAATTCGGGTATTAGATTCAAAGTGCTTTTTGTTACTGAAACTTGGAGTTCTGACGAAGCACAAATATTAATCAGGCTGAGGGTTGTCGGTAGCTGGCTACACCTGAAGGGGAAAAGAAATCGTTCGTAAAGCTCTAAAAAAAACAGTTTTAATAGAATTTTTACTCGTGTACCTATACCGTAATTACATTTATCAAATCACAATACCGTAGTGACTGAATAATGAAGTTTATGAAATCATGAGCTTGACATTGGAAACTCAGGGGTATCATTGAATCTACGTTATAGCTTGGATGTCGCAGTCTGTCATTGTATTTAGTGGAGGTTTTTGCTTGGAGGCCATAACTTATCGTGAGCCTCCGGCATATCTGTAAGACAAAAAATTTATCTTTAAATTTAGGTCGTCAAGTTTTTTTGGCAATGTGGAAATATAAACATTTCTCCTGTCGAACAAAATGAATGAAGACAGTTTTTACAGTTTAATTTTCTAGTTTTTTAGGGCACGTTGCCGTGTCGCTTCATCAATTTATGAAGGTTCAGCATTGCTAGGTTTCATTTTTTAAACGCAGAATTTAAGCATAAATAAAAGGGGAGTATAGTAAATTATTATTACCTGATAGAGTAGAGTGGTGTGAAAATTCGTACCCCCCGCACTCACATTACATAGAAACGGCCAAATTTTATTCCATTGACAAAAAGCTGAAATTTGCTTCACAATTTTATAAACTCACCGAGAAAAAATCGAAACGAAACTCTAGACGACCAACTAAACACATGCAGTTAAATGTTAACTGCCAGAATGCTGTTAAAAGTCATAACCACATTGCAGTTGACTACTAAGCAATTTTCCCATTTACGTACAGTACAATTCAAATGAAAAAAAGACCCTGTCACGCTGATCTGATTGGTATCAAAATCTCAAGTTTAAAAAAAAGCTGATCGAGCCCAACTTGGGCGTTAATCCAGATCATCGAGCGGTCTCTGGTCGCTTTAGGGGCGAATAAATTATGAGGACATGGTGCCCTTTCAGCGAATGAAAGCCCCGACATGAGAGTCATCTATTATTTCTGCTGCTCCTCAAGAAGGAATTCACCAAGTCAGTTTACTTTGCAGACGGATAAGCTCCTCATGACGGAATCATCGATTATGCAAATCTTCATCTTTGCCAAAATCCTTACACGATCTCATTATGGGGAGAGATTCAAGAGCTTCAAGTCCGGGGGAAGGATTATGGCAAATAGGACCGCGAGAACAGCAGCTGCTCAGGTGACTTTAAGTGTCGATGAGTGCTTTGCTATTTAAATTACAGTCTCAGCTCCAAAAAGAAGGTTTTACTGCTCTGAACCAATCAATGGAAGGGATGTTTACCTATTTGGAAAGGAAAGGGTAAAGTAAAAAGGAAAGAGAGGCCTACACGTTGAGTCATTGATATACAAAATAATATTAACAGAAAGCCTTCAGCGTATTTCGTTAAATAAGTTTTTGTAAAAAAATTGAAACTGTTTCCACGAAACAAGGTATATCTTTTTTTACAAAAAACACCATTATTTTGTTTTAACATCAATCGTAATTATGCTATCGATGAAATTAATTTAGAATAAGTTTTTGAATGTATATTCATAATTTTCACTGTGCATCATCCAGACCAGATTCAACCATATTACTTTCAGTTAATGAACGACTTATTGGTTCCCCCGTTAATTTTAATTTATCTATGTGTACAGATAAATCAGTCAAATGGGAAGTGAAAAGGATTTGAAAGTTGGGTTGAAATGAAATTACATCTGAGAAAAAACTTTTCACAAGAGAAAATTGCATTCTAACAATTCTTTTTATTTCTATTCGCGCCAACCACAAAACGGAACTCTTTTACCTTACGACGCACTTCACTATTGCGGTGAGCTTTTCTGATGCTCAGAGCTATTCCATTTCCAGTAATTTTTTCCTAAGCGATTCTGCTCGCAATAATAACTACCTGTGTCGCGAATAACATCCTTAAACTTTGAATAAGTTAGAAGCTTCATTAAAAATTGATACATTGTTTGCATTGTTCAAAGCGCTTGAAGGACATCGTCTGTACTGGGATTCTTGCCAACTAAAAATGCGAGCAACTTTTGGTGGTCAGCGTTTCAAATCTTCGCCGATGAATGGGTGGACTCGATGTTTTGCACGCTTGCTCATCCTAAATTAATTTCGATGATCACTAAGCGTTAGTGTTTGCACTTCAGTTCGGTCGAGGGAGTTTTGTGTTCGCTAAGTTGCTTTTTTGAAGGAAGTGGTATTTCGTGAAATTTTGAGTGTGACATTATAGGGGATTTTGTTCGAGCACTTTGGTGTGGTAAATTAGATAATTATTTAAGGTTGGCATTGGTGTTTTTTAGTTTAGATTGTAGAAAAAGCAGAGTTCTGAGTAAAATAATGCAAAATTAATGCTTCTAACGGTGCTTCTTCGTTAAATTAAGTTAGCTCCGAAAGTAGCTCTCAGACGGTGCTCGACGAAGCTGGGGCTCTCCAACAAATATATTTTTCATCGAGTCATAATTAATTTTGATTGCTTTTCATTGACATCAATGGAATTTATGCATTCAATCTTGGGATATTTTCCGTATCATTTAAATCTTTCTCGAATTGTAAATACTTTGTTTTCTTCCTATGCTCAGATAATAAAACTTTTGCTTAGAATCTCCTACTTTTTCAATGATATGACTCATTGAAATCTCCTCTGCACGAACATATTTATGATGAGAGGCGGAAAGTGAAACATGTTAGAAATTGAACTGAAAACAACTTTAGTTGCTATCTGTTTACGCTTTTTGAAAACAACTACAGGAAACCTTCATCAGGGGATGTCTAACACGTTCACTTATCGTGACAGAGTACAGCTGAAGCGGACCCGGAAAATCCGTCCAATTAATCTTCACTTGATGCCAGTCATGTGGGGGTGAGAGTCTTGCTGGTCTCTATCACGACGGTCTTTATCCTTGGTGTATTTCCAACGCCTGCGCTGGATGCTTCTCCGTCACCCTCTGCTCTGTCTGTTGTTCCAGGCTTAAGATGTTGTCTCGAAAGCAGCATTGTTGTGATAGCAGCTCCAAGCCTCTGCTGAAGGTGAGCTCTGCAAATGACTTCACTTGGCTCACGACTAGAATATTCCTGGCCTGTCTATCAAGCGTTCCAGCCAATTGCGTTGCGAGCGAAGAGGACCTGCCGCTGATGCACGGGGCAAACGCTGCTGCTCGACCGATTTTAGTCAAAGCCTGAAAGCAATGGATATTTCAAAACAACATTTGAATAATTTTTTCGATTGATGAACGGTGCAGGTGAAGATGATGCATTTTTTTTCATTAGTATGAAACATTCTTGAGATATCTGAACGTTATGTGAGTTTTAAATTTACGAAACTTTCAAACCTTGGATAAGATTTCGTATATTTTCGAGAAAGCTTGTATTTGTAATTTTTTATTATCTAGGAGGAGTGGGCACGGTAACCTGTTGCGAACACAACCGACACAAAAAAACATGAGTAGAGGAAGACATGAATGTAGGAATGGAGATGCTGAGTCCGTGGAGCTGTCTCTTTCACGAGACATGAAGGTATGCCCTTTAGGCCATATGTAGGGGCGATTTTTTTTAGCACTTTATTGTGAGGTAGAAAGGTAGATAGCAATTTTACGATGACTTAATTTCAACATTGGCATAACTCAATACTGTAGCTCGGCTGCTGGGTTGACTCGATCCGTATCCTCTCTACCAACTGCAAGAAGTGGCCGGCAGCGCTTCAGTCCAGGTAGAGAGCCTGGGCTACTGGATGAGTTGAATAAATAGATACACAGATAGATGCTTGGAGGCTTGGGCCTAGGAGCAAAGGGGCTTTTTGCACCAACCATCTGGAGCGTTAGTCACTGGAGCAATCCATCTTCATGACCGGGCATCGGAGCCGGGAGATGTATTCGGAGTTTGAAGGATCATAGAGACCATCGGGATCCCAACAACACGTAAGATCCATATCGGGCTATACACGGGTTTCCTGGGACTACATCTCCTCACTTGACTACTTGGCTTGGATTTTGCAAGCTGGGGTGTAACATTGTACTAATATCATGTTAATTTATGTGTGTAATCTTCCAGTAAGATTTAAATTTTATTGTTTTTTTACATTTGATCCTTCATTCAGTTTTAGTCCATCGTTGATATTAATTTTATAAGGAAAAGAAAATATTTATTTCACCCTCAAATTTATTTAAAATAACATTAGCATTAGCAGCAACTGAGGTTTATCTCAAGTAATATAAGTATTACAATAATTCTGCAGTAGAGTTGAAGTTTAAAGCCCTACTTATGAGCCCCTCCAACCCTTTATGAGCGTAGGTGCACTGGAGATTACGCTAAAGTTCAGGAGATTACGTGCGAGTACACGGCTACGGTAACGTTCAGGCGAACGAAATTATAATGATAAAAAAATTCTTTAATGTAGAATAGCACCCTTACCACCGACTTTAATGTATAAATAACCCATTTACCGGACTTTGATGAAGAAAAGGCACATTTAAAGCGGACTGTGCCCATTCTTACCTCAAATGCTGATACTCGCTGCTCACGACCCAGGTGCTGGAATAAATGGAAGTCATTCACAGCCTCATTAACTGTGTAATGAATCTCCTCGGGTCTGTCCGAAGGAAGACTATGAGTGTCAGCGAAAAGGCATGGAAATTATCTCTGTGAACTTGAAAATTTGAATTCATCTACACAGAACCTAACGAAAAATTCCAATGTTCAAATCTGCTTTTCAAATGAATCCGTGCGGTGTTAGGTGTAAGGTAAAGTTCAAGATCTGTTCGTTTTCGCGAACGTTAAGTTTCACAAAATTTTTAACCTTCCACATAAGCGTTTGCTTGCCTTACAATGTGACAATGAACATCGCTGTTCTTGTAGAATTAGCGTTTTAGAAATATAGGAATTACAAATAGCAAATATACATGAATCTTGCTCCGGCATTTCCCGCTCAAGAGATGCTTCCATAATACGCGTCCAAGTATATTTTTTATTAAATCAGTAAAATCTTCGAACAGTTGCGCATTGAGAAGATTTGCTCAACATTTGGTTGTTCGTACGCGCTGTCGTGGAAAAAAATCCAACCAATTACAATAAAGTCAAAAAATTATTTTTTTCTTATCCAAAGTATGATTTTCTTCTAGTCTTTTTACCGTCCTTCTGTGAGCCATGGAAGCATAATTTTCTCATACCTACGCAAAAAAATGTTGAATAATTAGTTAAATAAAGGATTAGGAAGCCATTTTCAACAGGATTATCCGCTCTTGAGTTTCATTTATTATATTTATATATATATAAATATATACTGTGTAATGGCCGTTCAGCACAAGTCAAAGGAAATGGATATTTTCAAGTCTAGATTGTACAGCATGTGTAGTCTAATTTAATACGCAAAATCAAGCGGCGTTAAATCATGATTGCCGACTGGTTTGGATCGGAAAAGAATGATTGGGTTCGTTGATATTGATTATTCATTCGCAATGAAAAAATTGTCCGTTTTTCTATTTCCGTGACTAAATTACACGTTTTTATTTGTTTTTACTGACTAAAGTATTCGTTTCTAATGATTTAACTTTGTTTTCTAGCTCGAGATGGAGCTCTACGTCAAGGTGGTGAAAATAATTCACTTAATTTTAGCCTGCGAAATTGATATCGTATTTGAGCTTTTGATCAATCACTTGATTTTATTATTATAGTGCATAGATTCCGACCTGCTTCTTTTTTCAAACTCTTGATGAAACCACGTTTTCATAGCCGAATGATCGATGGCAGCGATGTCATTTTTAACAATTACTAATGTCAGCAGTATTTTTCACCCATAGTTAATCAGTTGAATTCTCGATAGACGACTATTTCTCGATAAATTAGTAGGACATATAGCGTCAGAGCCTGATCAGGAGATCAACTCAATTGCAGCCATTTTAACTTATACTGGTACAATACGCAACGGGAATGGCAAATAAATTTCAAGGAATCGAACGAATTTTTCAAAAAATCTTTTTTAAAATCGATTGGCTTTGGACGACGCTCAGGAGAGGTAGCGCTGGAGGCGAGGCCGAGTAACCTCGTAACTTCAGAGCCCCCCGGCAGATCGAGTGTCCTGCTTTGTATTCCGCGTCCGGGTTTTGCGCGGAAATTTCATGATCGAAAGTGCCGCTCAAAAATTTGAGCTCCCGAGGGAAACATAAAGCTCTACGTAGAAGAGATAATCTTAGAACGTGTGTATGTATTTGTTGGCTTTTATAAAAAAACTAGAGAAAATAAACGAGGTGCCGGTGCGTTGATGCGAGTCTGTTTGTCACTGTGAAAATGTCGCTCTTCGGGACGAATTCCACTTTCTCGATTTCACTGGAACTACTGCGAGGAAAAATTATTTGCCTCTACGCAATGAAATTTTGCAACTGAATCACAAAAATAATACAGAAATAAAAAGAAAAATCCGTTTTCACGGGTATAAGTTGTTCTAAATCTCCTCATGCCTACACATAAAAGCCACCATCAAATTCAGCACATTCAAAATCAATAAACTGTTTGTTTTATTCATATTATTTGCTCATTTGCTAACTTTACTCAATTTTCATTTATATAAACCAATTTCTGGGTTAAAAATTCATCTATTCTAAATGAAAATGCACATCATGAATAAACGTACTCAGACAAACGACAATCGAAATCGAAACCTGTCATATTAATCAGGGCTTATTTACAGGGCTTCCGTAACAAAATTGCAAAAATTATTTAAGTACAAGGGCTTCCGTAAGAAAATTTTGTTGCACACTGAGTATGAAATTCATCACGCGATGGTCGAAGACGCCACCGCTGTGAAGAGGAGCATTAATGTTCCGCGCCTCCAATTGTCCTCTTTTTAATATAAGATTGCGACCCAACTCAGTTTGTAGGCTTTGTTTTGCATTAATTTGTCGGGCAGGCAGCGCTTGTCACAACAAAGGCACTCTAACTTCAAAGTCCCCAGTGAAGTTCAGAAGTGTGATATTACGCTTCAGATGTACTTTCTGAGTCGGTCGTGAGAACACACGTTAGGGCATGGAACTGAATTAAGAAAAGGAAAGTCGGAATAAACTTTTAATTGTCTATCGTAGTTCTTGGAGTCACCACAAGTAAATTTAGAAACAAATTTCACTAAAATTTGAATAGTGGATTTCTAACTGGGCTCAGTTGTAGTATACTATTTTGCAGCACCTTTATGTTTTCTTTCGTTGCGTTCAGTCGTTTATCATTCGTCTATGAACAAAAATCAATGTTACGTCATTTCAAATGACCATAATACAGCTATTGGAGGTCAGAATGAAATGAAAGATATGCTCTGAAAAAACTTTGAATTACTCATTGGAAGAGCCACATTTCTGCAAAGAAAGCCAATGCAAATTTTTCGCCTCATCCCAAATGGTCGCTGAAAAAAAGGAAATTTCCTTTCAGGGCGAGGCAAACGGAGTCGTGATGAAGCATCTGACGATAATCTTGGAAAGCATTTTGAGTAGTGCAAGCTCGGCGGGAAAAAGTATGCGAGAACGCTGAATAGAATCATATTTGAAGAAGTAAAGCACTGTTGCAAATGTATTAGAGCCTTTCAATGGCTGCTTACCTTTATGCTATAAAAAATTATCAATGATCTCATCAAGTATGGATACGGGGCTACTTGGAGGGAGGTAATGGATCGATGAGTACAGAAATAGCTCCCAAGCGCTCCATGTCCCTTCCTTCAGGCAGAAAATTCAACACCAAAGTTTACGAAACAGTGTTCTATTGCAGCACACTTCCTATTTTGATTTGATTTAGGCGTGCATGTTAGGGAACTACGTGCAAAAAAAAACAAAAGCCCCTTGCAGCTCGTTCTTTGATAGGTCACCAATTTGAATTCCACAGTGATGAGCGCATATATACGTTCTTCTCTATGGAATTCTGCTAAGGGAAAAATAGCTGAATTCTGCAGTGTAAAGCGCAGATTTAAATTCATTCCTGAGAAATTCTACAAGGTGGAAAATAACTGAATTCTGCAGTGAAGAGCGCAGATTCACATTCTTCCCTGAGAAATTCTGCTATGTGGGAAATAGCTGAATTCTGCAGGGAAGAGCGCTGATTTTCATTCTTCACTGAACAATTCTCTCAGGTGAAAAAAAACGAAATGTAGTGAAGAGTAGTGAAGAGCGCAGATCTATGTTTTTTACTGAGGAATTCTGCTAAGTGGAAAAAGCTGAAATTCGTAGTGAAGAGAGAAGATCTA
>VOMN01093086.1:0-10383 GCA_014899125.1 Orchestia grillus
TATGAAGCGACCTCTCAAAATCTTGACGAACCACCAATAGTAATGGCTAGCTAAAAGGTCGTTCCGTCACACAAACTAGCTGAGAAAACTCATTCATTATCGTACCTTAAAGTTACCTTTATTTGTGTTTTACAAAGTTATATTATTCATAATAATTTTTTCACTAAGGTTGGTAAAAATCACTTTAATTCATTCTGATCATTTTAAAATTATGTTTACATTTTCTGGAAGTCATCCTATTTTAAACATAATTTGAATTTTTTAATGTTCAAGGACGGTTTTCAATGACTTCTCGGTGGTTCATTCTAGAATATCAGAATTCACCCTCTGATTTCCAGTTAGTTTAGATATTCAGTGGAATGTTGTTTTGGGAAGAACGTACTCACACTCAGTCGCGTCTGTCCTTGATAGATTACTCATTCCAATTACTAAATCCCCATTTTATAAATTGGTCTAACTTAAAATGTGACCTTCAGGCTGTACCAGGACCTGCATTATAGCGAGTACAGATGTGAATAATAAAGGCACACTGAGTAGGTTTCAAATAAAGAAAGGTTAACCTTCGAAGTTCAGATCATTCTGACTACCTATACTAATGGGCCGTCTTCACTTATGAAGAGCCGTTAGAGGACATAATTCGCCAGTGGGGAGGCAGCGAGGTCTCTCGTAATAACCAAACTTAGGTTAGCGATTGTTGAACTTGGGCGCCTTCATTTAAATGGCACGCGGAACTTAGTTTGCATGACGGCAGAGTCGCGCGCGAGCTTCTCAAATTCTTGCATTCAAATTATTCCTAAAATTCGCTTGGCAGAGTGTCAGATTGCACAGAATATCTGGAAATTCAAGCGCTTCCATTTTTGGAAAATCATTTCGCAGTGTGGGCAAATTCAAAAGGGAATTTGACCTTGTGCTACATCCTAAATGATCAATGTCGTATGAATCAGACTGTCAATCACATTGAATTCATTTCAATGTTGGTCGAAGCCAAAAGTTAGAATAAGAGTAGTTCATTTGAGCTTCCCAAGAGTCAGAATGCAGACACAGCCTTGAAATTTCTTTACTTGTATTGACGAAGCCTTTTCTATTTAAAAGATATTGCGTTAAACTGAGCCAATCGCATTCCTACCGCACCCAGAAGGCGAGGGGCGTCTGGTTCTAGCACGCCAGGTTTTACCCCCGAAATGGTAAAATATATACGGTTGAGGTATATGTCAATTGGTCCTTTCTACCCGCTGCTGCTGCTCTTGGTTGCTCTTTTTCTGCAGCTCGAACAACTATGCCTATTTTGACGTTCGTTTTTCTTTAAAATAATCCTCCCAATTAAATGATTCTCATTATTTCAGGTTGACGAAGTCATATTACTCACATTATTTTCTAAGCATCAAAACGAAAACAAAAACATTTTTTATGATTGCGTGTTTTCAGAAAAGAAGGCCTTTAACCTTTTTCAATCTGTAAACTTGAAATTTCCTTCCGGGCAGAAGCTTGTCTTTTTCCATGTTTCTTCGAATAAACCCTAGAAAGTTGTTTCTTTTCTGGAACCTTCTCCTTGCAATTTACTTATTGCCAAGTTTACTTAATGCTTATTTACAGACTCACAGTTAGGCACTAAAATTTGATTAAGCATGAATTCAAGCAGGACAGAATTTGTTTTTCTGTGAAGTCTACAGTGAAATAAAATATTGTTTCTTTGATCTTATGCAATCAAAGTTGAAGGCTAGTAAAAAAATAATAAATTTAATATTGTTTTAGCTGACATATGCAGTCTCGCGAATGTGCGCTTGAGAGTCTTGGTTGTGTAGCTGAGGGATCATAAAGAACTGAGTTCCTTGAAGCAGCTGCACTTTTCATGCCATTAGAAATTCAGTGAAGCCGAATTTTTCAGTCTACGATTACTCATGAAAATGCAGCCGTCAAGTTGACAAGGCATGGCGTGATAAGTTCATAATTGAAGATTGGTATTCCTTTTCAAGCTGGCCAGTTTTTTAAACTGGATATTGTCAAAATTGCTGTATGGAGACAAAGCAGTCTCTATAAAAGAATTCAGCACGATGCATTGTTTTGACTATTAAATGTTAATGATTGAAATTAGATGATGTTCAAAATCGATAGGCTTTGAAAAACATCGATGCAGAAGGTTGTGCATTCGGAGAGCGAGCGGCTTCCGGTCTCGAGTGTCGCATTTTGTGTCTTGAAATTCAGGTGAGCGAATTGAACTGGCCGGTGGTAAGACAAGGCCAGAGAACGTGGTGAAATGTTTGGAAAAAGATCTTCATTAATAATTGAGCAAAAATAACAAAATATTCTCCGTTCTTCTTTGCTGAATGTTAACCCCTGATGACGCCTGATGGTCTCAGCCGAGCCGTAAGTAAAATGTATCCACCGACTTGGCAACACAAAATACTCGCTCGTTCTTTTCACGGTGTCTCTACCGCGAGCCACTGAATGAAATTTTTGGCTGGTTGGCATTGAGGTTGCGAGACTAAAGGGTTTTGCTCGTTTTGACGGTCATAGCGTGTGAAGTTTTTCAGTGAAACTGTTGCAGGGCGAGCGGCCGGGTGATCCAGCCCTGGATGTCAGTGGGACAGAGTTATTGTCTGACAACAGCAGACGGACGTCAGCGGAGTCCCTGACGGCAGTGTTGACGTGCGGACTCCATTGCTATGCATGAACACTCAATTTTAGGTTTGAATGGTGCTCTCGTAGGGGAACTTTCGCTTCCCAATCGAATTGGAATCGTGGAATTGCAATGCGCGACAGACGTGGGACAAGTCCAGCAACAGATGGCATAAACAGATCTTAAAACACTGAAATATTCCACAGAGAATTTATCAGAAATATTTCAGAACAAGGTTATTTTACTTGCAACGAGAAAAACTGAACCGCAAATTTCTTGTGCAGATTTCATGTTCAGGGTAATGACTTGAATCACAATGCAAAGCGGCTTAAAAGTTTTTCCGTCATCAAAATGCGAATTTTGACTGCTTAAACTTTTCCGGAAAGACGCCCTTGTGCAGCTCAGAGACGCATGCTTATGCTCCCTGATCCCCGATCAACTTGAAAATTCATATCGCGTCTGAACCCATTAGAAAAATTATGATTGCAGTCTCAAAAACGCAGAAATTCATGTGAATTGGTGATCTGGAGCAGCTGTGTAAGCACATCGGGAAGTGTGTGGAAGAGACGGCTTTAGAATTACTCTCATTGGAGCCCGAAGAGTTAATCGAGTGACTTTTTTAGTCCATGATCTGCACTTAAACGCAATCATCTGTGGTGAAAATTTGCATGTCCTTTCATGTTATTGTGGCTGGCAAATTGGAAAAAGCTGCAATTTCGTAATGAACAGCATTGAAGGACGGAAGAGCTTCAAATAATGGACACAACTCTCGTACAGACTGTCAGGTAAAACATCCAATTGGGAGCACGTATGTGGCACCAAATTTCCACAAAGGGTGTTTCATGATGCGTTGAACTGTAATTAAAAATGTATCTTTTACTACTACTGAAATTAAATTATAAAATTGGCAGTGATTGAAGATATCTAGTTTCCAATAAGATTATACAAAAGTACTTATCAGAATCAAGAATGATTACGAACAAAGCTCGGTCTCGAAATTTAAGTTGCGTGGAGGGATGAAGAAGTGTCAGAAGTCGGTGCCACAGCCTAAACCTAGAACACCATTGTTAAGAGTTTTTAAGCAACATTATCCCATTTAAATTATTAAAATCTGAGTCAGAGCAAATGTGCACACGCTTAACTTATGAGCACATTTTGAAAACTTTGACTAACAATGCTAAATACATACATCACTAAATGAGAACATGGCAAATGGGATTTCGCGAACATAGGGTGTTTGGTCGTCTGTGAAAAAAAGAACCTCGAGAATTCAATTAGACGGACACACTGAAAACAAGAAAATGAAATTAGCTCACGCAGCACTACAAAGAGCAAAAAATTATTACATTTGAATGCCAAGAATAGACTAGACGGATCACGAAACAGAAAATTAAGACAAATTTGAGCATTTTTGCGGTGGCAATATTCTACAACGTCACTTTTGACGACACTGTATCTATCTATACATGTATCTGCCTATTAATTAACCTATTGGATACTAAAACTTTAATCATTTTGCTTGCTTTCTTGATTGTTTGTAACCGTGCACACTCATCAGCAATAAAATAAAGCATAAATTCAAAAATCCTTTCTGAGTAGTTAAATAAGGGGTTTTCCATCGCATCACTAGTGCGGTTCCTAGGGACTAAAATAATTTAATTGTTTGGTTTTGCATATTTGTTCAGAGATGAAGAAGAATCATTAGAAACTGAAAGGGGACTTTGAAATACTGACTCAAAGGGGTACGAGTGGTTCAATTCCACGATACCGGGTATCTCAAAAAACTGAAAAAATGTATACCTCTCGTTAAGTGCTAATAGAATGGACCCCATTGAACCGATTTTATCATACTTGGTCTCATTGAATGCAGAAATTGATTTTGTATCACACCATTGCAAAATTTTTGCAAACTGAAAAAAACTTTGCATTAAATTAAGAAAACATTAATGCGGTGACGACTCGAAATAGATTTTGTTCGGAATCCGACGACACTCTAATTCATAATGAAAATAAATTTTAAGAATAACTGTAGATATGATACCGGATCTTATTTATTGTAATCTGTTTGAAAAAGTTTTAATTTAAGATTAATCCAGTCCCTTCAAGATGCATCTTACAAAGGAGCAGCAAATTTTTCTAACCAAGAGCTACAATCAAACGAAAAGCTACCAACAAGTGTGCCAGCAATTTTCAGAATTCTTTCGTGGAAGAGCGTCTCCGACTAAATTAACCTTGTATAGTATGGTGCGTAAATTCAATGAAGATGGAACTGTGCTCAATTTGAATGAAGGAAGAAGGAGAAAAAAAAGAAGTGCTAGAACTCAAGAAAATATTAATATTGTTTCAGAAATGCTTCATGAAAATCCAAAAATTAAGTGTTAAAGAAATAATCTCTTCCAGGAGTAAAACTTCCTTTAATTTGCAATATTTATACAATGATGCTATAAAAAATAAAGTTCTACATCCAATGAGACTACGTATGATAAAATCAGTATATTGGGTCCATTTTATTAGCGNCTAATAGCGAGACGGTCAGAGCAGGCAGTCCGTATCAGTGATACTGAAAATAACGTTATTTCATGTCATAGTTCCCGTAAATAAGAGGGCATCATTGAAGATAAAGAGGGTAAAATACAGTCATGCAGTTTTTAAGATGTGCATGGAGGCCCACGAGTAAGGTACCCTTTCATGAAATTGTGTCCTAAACATTTGTCAGCGTATCAGTGTTACCGATATCAGAGAGGGTACCGTACCTTTGGACCTTTCTGTATAAATAATAGCAAATGAGCAAAATCCACGTCAAAGTGTCAGAACAGTATCTCAGATTCGGTGTCAGTACTGCGACAGTCTCACACCATTTACTGACGGCGCCATGGGACAATCGGCGGTGCCTAATTTTCCTCAACGATTATGCATGGCTCCGTTGCAGAAACTCACAAAGAGACGTTGAAAGAAAGACGTGGCAGAAACTCACAGGGTTGGGATAAGAGATTCTACTGTATCTTCTAAATTGTTCCAATTTCTCACCCACCTGCTAATATTTTTTATCCCCTAACCTGTTAATGGGTATTGACATCATATGATGTCCGCGTGGTTGTTGCCTACACGCGGTCGCTGTCGATCACACAGACCGTGTGAATGCAACACCGGTCACCTGGGCAGTGACTATTAACAGTTAAAGCACATTTTTGAATAATAAACTTTCTGGCACAAACAAACCAGAGGCGTGTTTAGCTTAACCAGCTTTTGTTGCATAATAGCCAATCATTTTTTCCAATGAGGAGTAAATGATCTCGCTGGATTTTTTTTAACACCATTATTTGCGGAAAAACTCAACTTTTGGTTTGGTTTTGTCATAGGAGAGATAATGTTTTAAACTGTGTAAAACAATTGTGCACTAGGCTGTGAAAAATCACAAAATAATAAAAATTAAAAATTTTATTACCCACTGTTTCTGAAACTACTGAGCCCTCCGTTTCGTCATCAAATTCAAATTGGACGAGAAAATTGCTGAACGAAAGGGTCGGCTGGAAACAGAAATTCATTATCTGCCACAACTGCAGAAGAGTGCAAAATTGCCATTGTACTCAGCAACTCCCGCCGTCCGCACAACTCGAACTAATTAATCTCTGGCAGGCAAGCAATAACCTCACAAAGCCCCAGTTGATAAAACACGTGGCATCAATATTTCACTGCGCGGATGGCAGTGAAAACCGTCATTCAAAGAGCGTGTTTAAATTAATAATTATCTGAATCGTGAACGTGTTGTCAACAGCCCCTCTGCTTGTTGTTACTAAACTGCAGGAAAAATATGACTCACTGAGAGATTTATGAAGACGTAGGATGTTATGAATAGTTCTTTATTTACACAGGCTTCAATGTTTCCCGCTGGTGTTCATCAAAGTCCGAGGCAGAACAAGTTATTCAGTGGCACAGCGAAGTCGAGCTTCGAGGTGAGTATTAATTAACGACAGAATATTTCTTTTTCATCTTCATACCCTAACTTAATATTCTGGTCTTTTAAATCATTCACTCTTCTGTGAGTTTTCTAATTAATGCTTTGTATTAGTCGACCCTGGTGAGGTCTCACGTGCAGTCGGTCGGTGGACTAAGCTGGGTTTGTTTATAGCTCTGTGCGTCGCGACGAGTCCATCATCATACTTGATCTACATATCTTTTGCTTTGGAATTACAAAACACTTGACGCTAAACTTACTTCATATTAAATGTCACTCATTATTTATTCATAATGATTCACGATAAAATTTTTCAAATTCAAAATTGCGAGTCATAAAATAGCCCGAAATATATGCTTTGGTACATGCAACCCACACACCCTGCACGGCTACAAGCCGAGCAAGTGCTTACTACTAACCACGGATTTTGTGGTTTGCCCAAGCTTCTTGGTCCTACCCAAAGACGTATCGCGCGTGACTGACTTATTAACAATTATCAAACAAACTTGCTGTAAAGAAAGTATCTACACTGCTGAGTTCATAAGTGTCGAGCTGGAATGAACGATACAACCAGCAAGCGATAAACGATACAACCAGTATGCGATAAACGATACAACCAGTTTGTGATAAACGTAAAACCAGTATGCGATAAACGATGCAACCAGTATGCGATAAACGATACAACCAGTTTGCGATAAACGTTACAACCAGTATGCAATAAACGATACAACCAGTTTGCGATAAACGTTGCAACCAGTATGCGATAAACGTTACAACCAGTTCGCGATAAACGATTCAACCAGTATGCGATAGACGATACAACCAGTGTGCGGTTAGGTGCCTCACTAGGCGCTTGACCGGTGTTCTCTTTGCTATTAAGATTGCTGAGGTTAGTTACGCTGTCACATGAGATGCTCCATGCCAGTTGGGCGAAGACGCCAGAGGCTCGAACATCTGTCTTTGGGTGGTAACCCTTTCTTTCATTCATTGCCCATCTTTTGAGCTTTTCAAATGTATTAGAATCATAATGACAATCATTGAGTAAATTCAGCTTGATGAAATATCTATTCGTCGCCTCTCTAAGGTTGGCCAGAAACAAAGCCAACAGTCAAATCTAATTGGATAATTTGATGGTCGGCGAACAAATTCGACAATTTAGTGCATACTTTCCAAGCAAGTGCATGGTGAAGCCAAATCGACCACGATTTTTGTGAAGTAGGCTCTACTAAGCCGATACTTCTTAGCTGGAATTTTGGTGACTTCGTCCAATACGATTTTGAGGGCTCGTCTCCATCCCACACGTCGGCGAGCTAGCGTATTTTACTCACAGATCCTCTCGAGCGTTTCCTAGAAACTTGCTCAACCATTTCAACTTTACAGAACATAGCAGACCTCACTTCGTTTCAAACTTTTCAGCTATCCCTCTAGTCGACCATACATCTGAAGCCTATCATTCATTACCTCCATTCGAATATTCTTTCGCAAACCCCTATCACTCAACTCCAAAACCATACCGGCTTAAAAAACGAGCACTGTCTTAACACTTTCATTTCACAGATTGCCTTCGTGATTTACAGCGGCTCTTCTGATCAGCTCGGAGCTCCTCGGTCATGTAAAGAACGCTCACTTCTGCTCTCCACCGAATGGTGTGGAAAAATTTCGATTCAAATCGATATTCAATGAATTTGAATCTCAAGGTTGGTCCTCCGACTCGCTTTTGCATCGTATCCGAGCAAAATTTCTATACCCCGTATATGGAGTTGTTCGGAATGCAGATCTTATGCTGTGTAGAGTTACACATACGCCTGTGATGAAGGGACTGTTTTACAACTGAAAGAATTCAAAATTCTGTAGAAAATTTTCTGAGTAAAAATAACATAACAGTCTTTTCTAGTCTGTCTAAAATTAAATTATATAATTCCTCAACTTTAATAAGTTTGTTAAACCTTTTTTTCAGTTTCACGCTCGTTCATTATAACTAACAGGTAGTTATTAAAATTTATTTGTATGGGCTCCTAATTCTATGACAGCCATCAGTGAAGTTCTATTCTATAAAAATAGAATGCTGTTCATTTATCTTGTTGAATGTTTCCGTTTTTAATTGTGCAGCCCGTGAATTTCAGTACGAGCAAAACAGACAAAACGAAGCAGCAATTTGGAGGCAGACGAAGGGCGTTTGTTTCGTAGTTTTTATAATTTTTTACTGGCGAAGACGAGTAGCAAATATGATGGAAAAATACTTCCACTGGCTGCAATTTTCTCTCAGTGTGGCTGCTGTGATCCAGAGATCCGAAACTGATTATTACAATTCTTTAGAAGGGGTACAATTATTAAGGAGTATTCATGACGTTGCAAAATTCAAATTCAATGTAGCAGTTTGAGTTTTATAGTCAGAATCATTAACTGAAATGGTGATGCACGTCAATATCCTACAGATGAGGGGTGTGCGTGTGATCGTCGGCCAGTTGCACTTCCCAGTAAAGCTTTTTAAATTACTCGTTTCTGGATGAGCCGTAATGTATGCACTTAGATGTGGGATATTAAGCGAATTGTACAGGTTTTCACTGTCCTTTTTACGCGGGAGCGTAGCTAATTCTAAAACGACAGCTCAGACCTCGGTACTCTTAGTCAAAAGAAAACATTTTCATTACTCTAATCAGGAACAAGATTCTGGTAAAAATATGTGCCGTAACCAACAATAAAGACAAGAAGCAACGGAGAATATCAACTTACGAGTTAAAATCTAAAATTGAGCTTCCAAAGAGGCCGTTTAATGCATTCCTACCCCGACACGTGTGTAATTAATGAGTCAAGAGTGAGCTGCCACGTGAGGAATTAGATTAATTACTGTTTATTATTCACTTGTAAAACCGATATTGTTCATAGCATCTCATTCCTGAATAGTGTCTTGCCTGGTTCGTGTAGATCTCAATCCTGAACCGTGTCCTGCCTGAATCACGTACATCTCGCTCCTGAACCGTGTCCTTCCTGACTCACCTACATCTCGTTCCTGAACAGTGTCCTGCCTGACTCACGTACATCTCGTTCTCGAACCGTGTCCTGCCTGGGTCATGTATATGTGTTTTTGAAGCAGCGTAACAGCAACGCGACTGACGCTAGATGTGAGCATTGTATCTCCACCTGAAGGGTAAATATTTTCATACATTCATTTTGCAACTGATTACTTTAATATTTTTTTTACATCTTAAGGGTAATAATTTGTAGAAGTATAAAAAAAAGTAAAGGCACCATTTCACTTTCGCTTCCTGCTTCAATGTTGGAGGCTTACGGGGATCCGTCCGTTGCGCTATGCATTCAAGTTTTTTAACAGCAGCCAAGCTCACTGAATCTGCAGCAGCCTCACTGAATCTGCAGCAGCCAGGCTCACTGGATCAGCAGCAGCCAGGATCACTGCATCAGCAGCAGCACCAGAGCTCCCCACCGGTCCACCGTTCCCCGAACGCACCTCTCAACTGCAGCGCCAAATACCAGTGATCGAGCACCAAAAAATCGGCCGTTACGCTGCAAATTACAGTCAAATATTGCGTCAGCCTCGTTTGTTTTTGTGGCGCAATTAAAAGCTGTTTCACCTCAATTTCAAACCAAGAAACCGCGTTAACTATTAGTAAGAAAGTGCAATCAGGAGTACTAAAACACTTGATTTTTTAATAAAGTTACAAGAAGTGACTTTTCGCCAAAGATCTATGCAGATTTGAAGTACACATATTAGTCAGACTGCTTGCCCTAATTTAGCCCTACTATTATCCCATAATTTGTAAACATTTGTAAACATTTATTTACCACAAGTAAT
>VOMN01093089.1:0-12690 GCA_014899125.1 Orchestia grillus
AGTTCAATGGAAGGTGTCCGTCCATTGCACGGCCAAGATTCACCGATGTTCATAAGGCCTTAAATCACAAGTGGCCGTCGTCAGATATTCCGGCCATAAACAATCGATAGATTTTTGGCCTTAATCCGCGGACGGCCAGCGTCGAACATTACGTCTTTGTTTGGCTGTGCACAAATACAAGCGAGACGGAAGCGTTTTGAGGCCGAGACGGCCGATTCGCTTCTAATTCGTCTCCAATCGAACGTTTGTTCCATAATCCACCGGCGATACATCCTTGATTTTTAATAGTGGAGATATCTCCTGAGAATGTGTATGGAGCATTTAAATTGTTATTACACTACTCATGCATGAAATGATAGCGAACATTCTGTGTATTTCTAGTTTAATTTCACCGAACGACATGTGAAGAAATTTAAAATTGTGATCTCCTTGTCAATTAGATGCATAATGCATTTATTTAGTATCTCTTGAAGATTTTTCGTATTATTTGCGTTACTACCATTATCAGTGGCCTATTTACTGATATGATTATTAAACAATGCTCCTGATCCTACTACAATATTTTTCAAAACATTCTGTAGAGAGCACAAAGATCCTGTTTAGTTGTCTCAGAAATTTGGCTTTTTTGAATTATTATTTTCAACAGGAAACATCCAGGTACCATTCATGGGACATATAAAATTCATCTCTGTTGAAAATTAGTCTGGCAAGTATGTATTCCCTCTTAACTTTCTGTAATCTATGCGACCCTTGACTACCTTGTTGCCATAGCTTATTCCATTGAATAATTAGCCCATTAATTTATAGCTTAAATTTTTATGTACTCTCGTGTAATACTGAATAAGGGTAACAGGAGGTAATGGCAATAGATGTTTCACTGATTAAAAAGTGTCCCAACACTTTTTGTGCTGAAGTAACATGCGCATGAAATATAATAGTGACCTAAAGCTAATTTGTCAATTAACTTCGATTTTTGGTTCCTCATGACTTTTTGTAGCATCATTAACGGAATCTCATTCATTTCAACAACTGTAAGAAATTTTTACTTCATATTTTATATGTGATGCAAATGGCCTGTTAAACACTAGTTTCTATGATATTAGCGAGATTTATTGAGAACTAAACTTCATGCATTAATGGTTAGTGATTATACATTAGTAACATTTCAACAATTACTGAAATAAAGGAGAAGCGTAGAATTTTTAAATACAATATGATTTCAGTCATATATTAGAAATTTATTGGCTTAGTCATCACCAATACGTCGATAATTAGTAAATGCGAGTATTCCCATCCCTACAACGGACTTAGTTTTAATCACTATCTTCATTCAATTTTACGTGGAAATATTTCGAGAGTACGTTTTCTTCGACCTTCAAAATTAGAAATTTACTAATTCGTCTATTTGCCACTCTAGAAGTGCAAAAATAATCTGCTCAAATCTAATTTTTCATTTGAAATGAAACATTAAATGAGCAAGCTAATATTGGTATCAACTTACGTCGTTAATATTTGAAACAGATGAAAAGCCTCTTTCATTATGTAAGAGGATGGTCAATCATTTCTATTGTCTCAACATGTAAAATTAAGGCTAACCCATATTCACTGAGGTAAACAGTAGCAAAGAAGGCAGACTAAAAAGTAAGCACGACTGTATTCTGCCTCTCAGAGTTCCACTCTACAGCCATGAACCTATGATGCGAAATACACTGAGCAGAAAAACTGCACGCTGAAATCTGAAGTACGACTGCACCTAACTGTACTTGTACATACCTCCAAACAAAACTGCCTACGGCTTCTCAGGTGTATTTCCTTTATTTTTATTTAGTTTAGTGGGAGAATCCCTGGAAAATTTGGAGCTATTATTACCGCAAACGTTCCTTGTGATGAATACCTGAAAAGTGTCTTTTAGCTAACGCTAGTTTTGATCTCCGTCATATGTAAATTCTATACTGATAAAAATAGCATTGTACTTATATTTCATTCAAATTGTTGCTATGAAAATAAATCGCCTCTACGAGTGTTTACATTCTTTCTATTTAGAGGGATTTTCTTGAAACATCAGTCTTTCATAATTGGGTACATAATGTTTATTCATTTATTTCCAACATTTTCGTACCCACTTTTAGCTAACGAGAATTTTACCCATTTTTAGCTAACGAGGGGAACGCAATGACCAGTTTACATTGCCGTAGCGAAAGATAATCCTGTCTCCCAACATAGCCGCGACAACTGTATAGTCTCTATTGCAGTATGAGCCGTTGTCCCATCTTGGTGGAATCATTACTCTGGCCTTTTTGAATCGTCAGACGTAGAAAGTTGTCGATCATGGATGGCCCTGTAACGTTCTCCAGTCATAGTGACAGAGTATCAGTCAGCGTCCTCAAAGTAATTAGGTTCGATTATCGGAATGGTTTTGTTGCACACCAGACCGTGCACTTTATGGGGTGAAAACTCTCTTCGGTGAGTTGTTCTCTGATTCTCAGAGCCCCAAAAACGGCAATCCTGTTTGTTAATGAAACACTTGAGATGATAGTGAGCTTCATCAGGCATTATCAATTTCAAAACTAAGATAGGTTGTGCCATTACTTCTTAATTAATTCCCAAGTAATGACCTGTGATATATATGGAAAAGAAAAAAATAACTAATGGTGGTATAATGATCACATATTGCACCCCCTCAAGGACTCTTGGTCCACCCCTTACAATGTCAGAGACAGACAGGAAATCATACAAGAAAATTTTTTAAATCTACTAAAAATTTAACGAGACTTGTAAGACAAGACTGTAACAAGGAAATTGTAAAAAGTCTACAATTAATTGTTCAAATTAAAGAAAAATCCTTTTCTAACAGCCCAGTTCACAAACTCTCTGTATCGCCCTTTTACAACGAAATTCATTCACAGTGTGTTTTTCTTCGAGTGCGTGAATAACATTTCTATCATATTTAATGCACAGCATTCTCCCGTGAGCCCAACTACACTACAGATGAAATAAGGTTGCTCAGAAATGTCACCTTTTAGCGTAAAATTTATTCGTCGCACAATAACGTCTCTCCTTCTTGTATGTTGAAATGCCACGGGTGTTACTATACAAAGTGGGTGTTTCTGGTAGCCAATGCACTGTAGTACATCGTAGCTGTTACAGAAAGTTTGTCAAATTCTGTAAATTTCTATGAGATGGTCATTTTAGCGAGCATATCCTTTAATTTCTATTCAAGCTTAAACAGTAATATTTTTTAAAGCAAAAAGCCTATTCACATAGTGAACCAGGTTGATAAAACAAATGAACGCCTATTACGGTAGCAAAAACATTTTTAGGAAGCAAATATATGCACAAGCTTCTCAAAATTGCCATTTCTGCACAGTTGCGCACAGACCTTCCATCCTAATGAGGCTCACGTTTCACGGCCCACACATTTCTCTCGTTACTCGCCATTTTCGGGCGCCGCAAATGCAAGTGCCTCATATATCATGGGGACAGAATAATATCCTTCCTTTGAGCGTAAGACACATTTTACGCGCTTCGGTCAACTAATTTCGGCGAGTTTGTGTCCTTCATCAGAAAGGTGGTAAGTTCGGACTCCATAACGGCCCTTCAAAAGTGCTCGTACTGCCGCTTTTGCACTCGAGCCCTGAGGCCGTCGAGTGTCTGGGGACCGTAAGGAGAGCGAGATGAGGACGTCTCGGGGTCATCTGGCACCCGCCGCCATCTCGCAGTGACGACTTCAATGTGCGGGTAATTGTGAAGAATGCGAGCTCGGCGTCGTGCATAAATGCCGGACACGAATGGACCCTACGTTGAGGGTAAATGTTTGTTCTGCAACTTGATTATGCTGGCAAGATTACTCATCACGAAGGCCATACCTGTAAGAAATACATTATATTCGACTGGCATGCGTTGACCTCCTTTGTTGTTTTATCGCTCAAACCCTTAAAATTAAATTTTCAAATCTAATACGTTTTAGTTGTATCAAAAATAACATTACTCAGCATAACTAGCTCTTTTATACTTGAATTTCTCATTTCCAATGAACAACAAATGAGACTTAATAAGACAAAGCAGATAGTTTGACTCAGTCTCGTTAAATTGAAATACATTCTCACTGCCATGTTTAGAAAAAGAAAGTGTTTCTCAATTCCATGATACAATATCTTTCTTTGTGACTGAGGCAAATCAGACTGTCAAGCTTTCAACATTTTAGTTTATTGAAAAGTTAGCAACATAGTTTTCAGGAGAGTTCACTAGAATAGGGACTATGAAACGAATCGATCACGATTCCACAAGCGCACATCAAGTGAACAGGATAGCGGTTGTTGATGACACATAAAAGTCCCAGTCTTTAATATTTCCAGTTTTTTAGAAATTTCCTGCTGCTAGCGCCATGCTTTGGTCTCCATTGAGGTTGGATGAGCGTGGAGTGCTAGCTTTCCGTTTGTTTACGCCGAACCCGCAGTCAAAACCGGAGGCGGAATCCAGTTGCGAGTTAACGAAGTTGCCGGCGCTGCTTCTCGCTTTGTCGCTAACAAGCTTCCGACGCCTGGCCGGGGACCCCGGGGCGCTGGCGCTCGCGTTAAAATGTGGCATCCTCACTCAAGCGTTGTGGCATCCTCACTCAAGCGTTGATGGAAAGTTACGATGGTGAGCTCAGATGTTCTGAACCTCAAAAAGCCTCATTAGGATTCTGAAGAACTATAAGGTGTGTGTTACACACAAACCTTTTCGTACTTGTCTATGTCTTCGTGCAAGTTAGTTAATTAAACAATTAAAACAAAAATTAAAACAATTTCTTACCTCAAGTGTTACGTCAGTTAAAAATTACGGAAATGAATTTCCTTACACTGTTTCAAAGGTCAATTTTAATAATGGCTTCTTGCCGGACCGAGCGAGTTCTATGACTTCTATACTATATATAGGGCTACTTATAGAAACTGTATATTAAAACAAACATATGTATATACACGCATATATATAACCTAACGAGCTTATTCTTGACATACACAAGAATGATCAAGTAATGAGTTTATTGAAAAGATAAAACATAATTTCTATGATTCTCAAAATGTCAATTAAATAAAAAGCTGTACAGCCCCATAATACAATTGAAAGTAACTTATTCACATAAAAATTGAGTTGTTTTTAAATTTTTTATCATGATATAAAATTATCACTTAAAATTTACCTTTATCAGAACCTACATAGGAGAGGAAGATGATTCCAAATTTGCTCTGAGTATGCTACGTTCGTAACCGCTTTTCCTACGAAAGGCAGAATACACCGAGGACCGAGCTTTCCTACGAATGGCAGAAGACAGTGGGACCGAGCTTTTCTACGAATGGCAGAAGACAGTGGGACCGAGCTTCATTGCAGTTGTAATAAAACTTCACTGCAATCTAGTTTTGGTGTATTAGGGGACAATAAATTTACTCCGATTTCTTATCAAATGCTCATGATGGCTGGTTTCAGCAGATGAAAACTAATTGCTTCAGGTCTTCATCGCCTTCACTGGTCAAAGTTTTATGCATGAAAGTACTAGGGGAAATTGATAAATATCGGAAAGTTTATTCATGTTCAAGTGCTTATTTGAGACATTTATTTTAGCAATATTTTCCGAATTTCTCGCCGTTCTAGCAGCTCATTTTTCTGCGGAGTAAAAATTATGTTATTTTTATTTTTTCTCTGCCATGCTTTTATGGCATACTGAAGGTATGGATGAATTGATGTTCTGCGCATTATTTTTAACGATGTTATTGATGATATCTTTTCAGCATTGTTGAGAATTTTCAAACGATTTCGATTGCTTAGCACCTATACACAAAATAATATACTTGTATGCTCTCCTAAAGTCAGGTTTTTATCGACGATGAATCCCAGAAATTCAAATTAGTTTTTAAATCCAACCGTCACCGATTTTGATGAAACTAACATGCGTAATCTGTTTATAAGAAATTATTATGTGTTTTTTTATCGATATTGATGCATATTTTGTTCGCTTTGAGCCACATTAAAACTTTTTGTAACTGTCATTAACGATATTGTTGAATTTACTTCATTCAAATTGATAATTCTCGGTGACGATAGCACTCTTTCTACAGCGCTTTTTAAAGAAAACCACGCTGATCTGGCAAATAGAATAGATATTCAAGATGTCCATGTATTCTATTTGCCAGAGCAGCATGGTTTTCTTTAAAAAGCGTTGTAGAGAGAGTGCTATCGTCACCGAGAATTAACAATTTGAATGAAGTAAATTCAACAATATCCTTAATGAATGTCAAAAACAAAGGGGTCTCAAAACAGGTATTTAAGGATTTCCTAGACTCATGTCGAGGAGTCCTAGTGGAGTGTCACCAATTGCAACATTTAGTTTTTCGATTTAGGTCAAGTAAATGTAAGCGCTTTAATTTTATGCAGCTGAATTCCGAGAGTAATATGTTATTTTCTTCACATCCAAATGATTTACGAAAATTGAGAGCTATGGATAATACAAAATTTCAAAATTTCAAAAACGAAATTTTGAGTAGAGATATTGCAGATGACTAAGAATGGCCTGCGTAGTTGATTATTTTTGAACCGAAGCATATTTTTTGCCACATAGAAAATATTTCTTTTCAAAGTGTGAGTACAGTTCTTGCAAGCAGTTTTCTCAAGTAATTTTACTAAAACTTATAAGGACACAAACAGATTCATCATTGTCGACGTAGGCTTTATTTCCACTCTCAAAGATGGCAATCACTCGAGCAACTTTTAGGGACATTGAAAACCTACGCAGAGAAAGAGAATAGTTGGTTTTGTCTAAGCCGACTAGAGATATAAAATCAGTCATGTACTTTAATACTTTTGAGGCAAACGATTTCACACAATACTATTTATTTTTTAAGAATTTTATGCTGCTAAGCCGATCGAATACATTAGTAAGCCGGAAAAAAAGCTGTTTCCATGATCACGTTCCGTGTATTTCAAATACTGAGTTGATTCAATAGTAATACAGACAGCAATGTCTAATCAATGTCTATGGAAAAAATAGCTCAAAATATTTTCAACGTCTTTTTTCGCGTGAAGAGTTTAGTTCACCGCCCTGAACAATGGATTAAATTTTGCTTGGCATACGTTCTCTGGGTGCTATAGTGTATTAAGGCGGTGCCAAGTTTTTTTAAATGCTATTCTAAATTAGTAAATATGAACTTAAAGTAAATTTTCTTCGATATATTTATCATATTTGTTATAAATTGTATGTACCTGTTTCACAAAAGTGTTAATATTTTGCCTTCATGGAATATTACACGGAGCGCATGCCGTTTGTTAACACAGACAATATGACGACTTAAACAAGGTCGTGGCCTGTTTTTTGGCGTGTTGTCCGAAGTAATGATAGGACACCATTGAGTACAGCGTTGAGGATATAAGTTGCATTCAACAATGCATTGTCGATGTTTTGTGGGATCAATTATTTCTGGCGTATTATTGTTAATGTTTGTGGCATTACTTATGTAAAAAAATTGATTCTGCAATCATATGGTGCTTTTCTCTAAAATTAGACTAATTTAATCTACTGTATTCATAAATTTCAGCCTACGTCATTGTACATGCATTGAATTCAGCTTTTCAATTGAAGACTCAAAAAATAATCATATGAATGGGAAGACCATTTTCCTGAGAGGAAATCGACTGGGTCTGTCGGGAAGAAATTGTCTATAGCAAAGTACCAGAGACCAACGAGATACGTGTAGGATTGGTAAGTAGTGAAATAAGAATGTAGAGTGAAGTACATTAGAAAATTTGGTTTTTCGCAGTCTTCATCATCGAGAAGACCAAGTTAACATCATCGCAAAGTAGAATATTATTATATGTATAATTTTATAGGATCAGGGATGTACAAATATGATTGAGTTCATTCAGGAAGGATAACTGACTACAGAAAAAGTTCAATAAATAGTTCCCGGAATATTGCGTTTACCTTCCTCGGTAGTTCATTTTGTGACCTAAATTTCGAAATGTTCATGGTTTACCGTTGTTTGTGATGACTTCGGAATTTATCTGCTTATATATGTACGAACTAACGCCTCCAAAATGCTTCCAATTTGTACGTGGTTGATAGTAGTCGGCATAATTTTGAATATAATCATATCCTTGGAAATACCCTCCTGTCAGCTTATGATGAAACTTACGATGCCAAATTCACAACTTATTTCTGAAACAGAACACCATAGAATAATTCTAAAGTATCCTAATTGATTCATTTAAGCTTCAAATATCGATGAAGTCAAAGCATCTAATATTGTTCAGGCTAAGGAGCTTTGAACACGAATCATTGATCTCTGGATCGATGATAGCAAATCATCCTGTGTGATCAGTTGTAATGAATACGTAAGCGCAGTGATGTAACAAAAGTAAGCTAATAATAAAGTAACTCCACTAAAAAATACATATTTAAAAATACTTAAAAATTCACGTAAAGAAAGGAGAGAAAACCGAAGATATTTTAGTTAATCCTAACTCTGATTCTAATTTATAAAAGTATCATAACAACGAGCTATTTGCTCACTATTCATGATAACCATCTTTGGAGCGGTAATGTATTCACAGGCGTAAGTTTAATGCCGACAGTTTATGCCGAGTGAAAGAAACGAGGAAAGAAAAATAAATGGAGAAAAGAGAAAAAGAGATACAACGAAAAAAGCATGGAACAGAATGTCTGCTCCCAGTATTTAAGGGAAGACTAATTTTTTGTAATATCTGTGGAGGCGATGTTGATTTTCTGCAGGAGGTACCTGTCCAGATCCGTAGGTGCATTAATTGTTTGGGGTTCGGTTTTCGGCCCAGTTGAGCTTGCGAGCCTAGAGAGTAGATGTAAAAGTTACCAATATTTGGTCTGATGCGCTCAGTCTTTACTGGAAAGTTTTTCGTCACCTATCGCACTACATAAATTACACATGCGTGATAGAATAGAATTCAGGCACGGCAACAAGCAATGGTATTCCGGGAACACGAAATTCTCTCCATTACTTGAATGGAGGTAGCCAATTTGATGTCGGAAATATTCAAACGGAAGTTGAATGTCAATAACTGCAGTGCAGAAATACAGCAGAATGCATCCATACAGGAGAAAGTTGGACGCGTGAGCGCTTGCCGTCTGCGGAGGCGTAGCTCTAATTTCCGAGAGTTATTGACCTACCGCAAGAGCAGTTTTAGGGCTCGTAAAACATAATTTAATGTCTGTTATGGAGCTCGCTCTAAGCACATGTTCATCGAGATAGGAAGAATTTGCTCGTACGGTGTAATAAGTTGCATTTTCATCTGATTATGAAAATTATTCATATATTAGAATACGCACCCAGTCGAAAATGGCGAGACTTGCCATATATGTTTATGCAATGAATGGTATTTTCTCAGTGATGCTTGTTGCTCATAATTTCCTTTGAAATAGACTATTCATAAAGAAAGAATATCGATCGACAAAATATCATGCAATATTTTATCAAAGAAAACATTTAACTCCTTCAGATTACATTCAACAACACGATACGATAATCAATATCCTAAATATACGACAGTTACAGAAAGACTAGCCCTAAAAATCTCCTGCAAAATACTAGTGAAGAGAACAAAAAGACTAAGCAAACAGTCCTATGATGCTGTGAGGAATCGCAGTCATGCAGTTTCCGTCCTGATTTGAATTCCTGATTTTTTGTGTTAAAATCGGCTATCGCCTCGTCATCCGCGCCCGAGCTAATAGCTGTCTTTATTATGGGTGATTTCGTTTTTGTCAAACACAATGAACTTTTTTAAACTTCAGCTACCAAATATGTATACGAAAAAAAGTATTAGTATATGTATCTTCTACAGGCAACTGTCACAGCCGTAGCATAAATACAACACAAGCGCTGATAAACAGAAAAAGGTCGCCAGCAATTTTAACGTGAAAATTACGTAATGCAAAATTTTTTGATAGTTTTGAAATATGTCCACATCATAACTCCGAAGCGAACACGAAATACTTCAATAAGTGTATAATTAAATGAGTAAATAGAGGCACAAATGCATATTATTCTTCATTATATTTAATGTTTTGTATTTGCTTGCACCATTCCATCTATAGAAAGAAGTGAGTTCAAGAATTGTACGAAATATGTTCATAATTTTAAGATAAGCTTACGTTTTAATTCCATTCTGGCTATTTGTATAAATTCTTCATACTTTTATTGATCGACAGACGTTGCATCACTGGATTTTAAAACGCGCTGACGATTTTAGTTCTTTACATGGTTTCCTGATATCTAAATAATTTAATGGCTAGAAGAGAGTAACATTTGCAGGTAAGTAATTTTTTTATTTCCAGAGCGCTTTGCTTCAGAGAGGAGTTAAATACTACTTTGAACACCTGTCAAATAGTGTTGGATTAGAGGGTCTTAAAAAATTAAACATTTTTGTAAAACTTCTTATATTGTATATTATTTCTTAAAAGTGTATCATCAACTGAAATTTCTATGGGATGGCATTTTTCATGAAACGAAAATCCTTGTTAAGAAATGATCCTCATGAATCTGGTGTGCAATGTTCCAAGATACGAGACTGTTGCATTCAGTGGAGCCTGAATTAGAGACGAACGGTTCCTTCTATTGTCCAGAGCACATAACTTTGAGCCCGCTTGATGCACAGGTGCATTAAATAGCCTCATTATCCCCGGCACCGCTGGCTTTTAGGAACATCTCTGAGATTTGAAAGAAAAAGAGTAAAGAACGAACGCCAACGCATCCTGACGATATCTCCCATCAGAAGAAGAAAAATCCTGATATCTCCATAAATTTCGTCAAAGTCACCGTTTTCCCAACAAGCAGGGAGGAATTCTCTTGGCGTTGGAATTGTAGAGACCTTCAGTCGCTTGACTAATGGTCCGCTAAAAGCGAGCACGATGCTCTGCTAGAGGGAGATGTCCTGCTCGATCCTCCCTGAACAGAACTGAGGGCTCTCTCGGAGTGGGCTGGGGGCTAGAGGTTGTGTTAAATGGCACCACGTTGAAGCTTTTTACGTGAAACGGGATGAGTCAACAGCCTCTGTAGTAACAGAATAATGACACTAGATTATCTGCAGTTCCTTGATTATGAATCCACAGCTCAGTTAACTTCTACGATCATGGAGCTGTTATTTTTCTGGATAAAAATATTCGGCTCCACTGCCCTCACATCGTTCAAAGAGTAGCTCACTAAGCATGGTTAAGTCCAATGGAATGACCCCAATATTCTCCAGATTTGAACCCTAGCGATGATTCAGGAGACGAGCTGCAGAAGGAACCTCTTGGCGCATCACTTTTCCCATACATGGGATGATTCAGAACAACAATTGTTGCAATTGAGTACTTAGTCAATCACAAAGCTATTCCAATGTCATGTTTGTTTGATACCACGTAGGATGGCAGCTGTACAGTAATTTGTTATAAACATGCTCACAAAATTAATCAAAATAAAGAGCTTTTCATAATTATTATAGTTGATACAGAATTTTAGACTCCGGAAACAGTAGAATAGTATTTACCAAATAAATAGCTGACGCTTAAATGACGGATTGATTACACATATACATATAGATGTATATATATAAATATATTTATCGCAGTCATTTTCTGTCACGGGTACTGACTGAATTTACCATTTGCTCTGAAACTCGTAGAGTTCCAGTGAATAAGACAGCGCTTTCATGGCATAACCAACACGCATTTCAGTTTTTGAAACTAAGAATAGGCAAAATCTTTTCAACTCCTTGATTCACTTTCTCTTCTCAGATTCTTGCATTGAAAGCATTAGCATCATGATCCTTAGTCGATGGACCGGAAGCTCTTTTGTACATGACAGTAAAAATCCAACTTTGCGAAGTATGGAAAAACATTGATATTAACATAGTTCCAATGAAAATTTGAATTTTTTCACGTTTATCAAAAATTATTTGAACTCATAATCCAAGTAACTATCTCATAAAAAATCTTCGCCAATCGAACCTTCGACAACTGAGTGAAGTAGAAGAATTTCAAGAGAGTGCATGAATCAGTCTGTTGCGGTCAGATCAACTTTCAGGTTCAAGTTTGATAAAAACTTCGAATCTCTGCGTCTTCTGCTCGGTGCATTCAGATTAATGAGCCTCAACCTCATCCTTAGCGAATCCGGAAAAAGTAGAAGCTAATAACAGCAACGATGGCTATATGCCAGCGATTTTTACAGAACATCGATGATTGAATAGCAGCCCCAAATAGTATTTTTTTTTGTAAAATGGACTCCCTCATGAAAGGACAGGTGAATTTTAAAACTCAAGGCTTAGGGAAAAAGTGGGCACAAATCGAATACTTGCAAAAGAAATTGCATACCGCTGGGTCAAAAAAGTTAAGCATGGATACGCTTGTATAAAATCATTTAACCATTTATTCTGCCAATATAAGAGGAGTGAGGCGCGAGAGCTACATATGCGTTACAGCGCTCGACCAAAGCAGTGTAGTCGCAAACAGTAAGGAAAGAGCAATGTTTTACCGCTTTCGACCTAGGTTGTGCAGTCATGGCGAACGGCCAAAGAATGTGAGAATCTGTCGGGTGCAACCATGGGAAAAAGAAAGAAAAATCTTTTATTCCGATCCCATTCACATTCAGATCATGGCACATCGGGTTTTCAATCAGTAAAATTACAGCCTTATAATTAAAATGTGAAAGT
>VOMN01093090.1:0-77011 GCA_014899125.1 Orchestia grillus
CCCCCGCCCCCTACACCCCGTCGTCTCGCACTTTACGTCTCTCAATCTGCTGACTGCATTTTTTCCGGCTATTTTTTCTTTCTGTGCTGTTCATGCATGTAAGCTGAACATGTCTTTTTGATCTGAAATTTCTTTAGAGCGTCGTCGCTCTGCTGTGAGGGAACCTGAAGTCTCCTGCGAGAAGCCTCGTACAACCTAAAGCAGCCCTCATGCAACATGAAACAACCCTCACGCAACATGAAACAACTCTCATACAACATAACGCAGCCCTCTAACAACATGAAATAACCCTCATACAACATAAAACAAGCCTCTAACAACATGAAACAACCCTCATACAACATAAAGCAACCCTCATTCAACATAAATTAATCTCCACACAACCTGCAGAAGCCCTCAGATCTCACCACAACGGAAGAAGCCCAAGGAGTTGTGAGGTAAAGACGAAGCACTGTACTTACGTACTGTACACTGCGGGGGCGCGGGTGTACTGAAGTCTGAAGGGCTTGGAGCGCGGCAAGGTGCAGTCCTGAAGGGCAGGCGAGCGGCATTTGGCACTGACCCGAACACTACCCTGTGTCATGTATTCTGAGTGCAGTCAGAATCCTATCCTAAATCCAGTCAAGATCCTGTTTCCTAGGTCCCTGATCCTGTCGTAATCATGTAGTCTAATGTACTAAGAATTCAGCTCCTTAATCCGGTTAGAGTCTTTTTCCTAGGTCAAGAAACTCGTCGGAATTCTGTGTTCTGAATCTACCAATAATTTTATTCCAGGATCCAGTTAAAATCCTGTTTCCTAGGCCTCAGATCCTGTCGGAATCCCTCATCCTGGATCCGGTAAAATCGTCTATTCTGAACCTATTCAGGATCATTTATTCTGACCCTACTGACTGAATTTCGTTGGAATATTACATCCTGAATTCGACGTCTTTGAATCAGTCAGTCCTGCAGGCAAGACGATACTCGAGCCTGAGTCTAGCGTATGACCGTAAGGGCTTTAAGACGCAAACCCAGCTATCCACTCCCACGTTGAGCCTGAAACACAACCCCCCACAATCCTACCGCACGTTCCCTATGACACAACCCCCACAATCCTTCACCAGTCGCAATAAATTAGGGCAAAATGACTCAAAAAGTGACGTGTTCGTCTGGAAATCCCCGGCAAGATTATTTCGTTGAGTTCTTTCTCAATATTTCATTGTGATAGTAGTTTCAGTACTGAGTAATTCAAATTTGAAAATGAACTTATAACCTCCAAAAATTTCCTTTTTATTTTTTTCTGAAATTTGGGCAACATTAAATGTCATATCGCAGAGATATCCATTTCAATTTTTTAAATCAAAGGATTCCAATTACAAACATGCTGTACAATTTCCTTTGATTTTTGGCCACAATTTCATAATTATCTTCATTTTGCATGCTACAAAGAGCCGAAGATGAAGAACAAGGGGCATGATCTTGTTGTGGTACCGGGTCGGGGCCTCAGAAAAAGCTGTCTGTCCAAACCGGTAGATGCCCGCCGCTGTAGGCATCGGTGAACTTTTTCTAAAGTTCGATTTAAAAGCAAAGTCCATCTAGATACCAGGTTCCTCTGGCCGACTGATCACATGGTTCAAACATCACATGTTTAAACTTATTGCCACCAGTCATTGAGTCTGTAAACACCACTTGTTCACTTGTTCAGTTTGTACTCCTCGGTCGGCCTCCGCTTTCTGTAATATGCCTTTCCGACAGAGGAATCAGAGATTTCCATTCAGATAAGCACATGATAATAATGAGTTCCCCAGTACTAATGGCTCACAATGAACAGCTACCAAAAATCTATCGCGGCTGATCCATTTCTTCCCGTTACTTCAATCAGAAATTCGAAGACGGAATGACAGAATGAATGAGTCAGCAAGAAATCAGCGATGCGAAATTACAAAGAAAATTCAAGTGATGTACAAGTAAGTAATAGAATATGACCTCAGGATAGAAGAAGTAAAAGTATATTAAAATGAGGTTGTCTAGTGAATATTTATGATAAAATAAGAGTTGCTGAATAAATTTAGAGCGGTTGTTCAGTGAAATACGAAATAGTTAAGAGTAAAGAACAAATGTCGTCAAATTAATACTAAATTGCAGGCCCTAGGGCATACAGCAGAGCTTAAATTGTTTTTAGTTTCCTCGTGCACCATCTAGTTTTTCTGAAATTTATTCCATATTAACTCATTTTTTCACATCATTTGCAATCACATCACCAACGGACATTTTTTCAGACTTGGGCAATAGTTCGAAACGAAAACTTTTCAGTGGAGCAACAATTATTTTCAATAACCCCCTCATGAATGCTATATTGCGCACATATTAGATTCATTTTTTTAACTCAACTGAATTTCGTGATGAATTCCTGTCGCACAAACTACGATGTCGACAGAACAGTCGATAAAGTATAGGTATACTACGCAGTCTGAGGCCGCCATCTTTTCTCTGGCATGTGCCGGTCATGAATGGAGGATATTAATTTGACAAAACTATGTCCGCTGCATTCCGAAACAATGCCGCGTTCGTTTACAAAATAGGGTTTGTTACCTTGCACAACTGAGGGTCTAAAAATGTGTGCATATCTATTCGAGCGCAAGGTCAGTTTGAATAGTTTCAATGATTGGCCAAATTTTATTCGCTGCATTCCGAAGCACATTCGTTTTGATATCGAAAAATGTTTCGATAAGTTGCGCTACTGAACATCCAAAAATGTACAAATGTTTGCTTGAGGACAAAGTCAGTTCCGAGAGTATTGATGAGCTTGGAGTTGCTCGGATGTTCGTGACATTAATCACTGAGAATACTGAAATATTTCGGTGCGAGGAAGCAATTTTGCTCAGCGTCACCTGCGTGAACGCCTTGCACCTGCCGGCGCTACGAGGAAAATCTCGTACATCGAAGAACTCTCTGTCCTTCAGCGGTCGCTTCTTGGAAATCATCGTGAGGGAATCCGGCACAAGCGAATGGTAGTTTCAGGCTTATAGCATAAGTAGGCCCCTCAAATAGAGCGAATAATTGTGACGTCTGATAGAGATACTGTGGTTACCTTGTGACTTGAGACTGGCTGACTGCTCAACGCACATGAGCACTTCAAGGATAATGAGACTGAGTCGCTTGGTTTCAATCGGTCAGCATTTTGGTCGCATCTCACCCAGCCAAAACATACTTCTGGGGCAATACAGGGCTAACTGAGGTCTTCGGAGCAGTCCTTAAATATTGCACCTTGAACTACGCTGTCAAATTTACACAAAATTTTCACTTCAATTCATAAACGATTATTCAGTTTTAAAAAGTAAATTTTTTCTGTTCTCCTTTTTTCCTAGGACGGAATATTTCACTTACCTTTCCACTCCAAACAACCTACATTTTTTTGGCATATCGTCACCAGAACAAAAATGTCCACAGAAGACTCGTGTCCACGACTACTGGAACCAAAACATCCAAAACGATTCACACAACTTGACAAGATTTACTGCTTTGAGTTAATATTTATTCCAATAATTTATTTTACGCAAACAACAAAAGCCAAACATAACAGTATTAATGTCTAAATAGGACGCAAGTAAATTAACAGAATCCACATCCATTTGCACGACTTAGAGTTTTAATATATTTCGATGATACACTGTTACTTTGTACAAATGTAAATCAAAATCAATTTTGCTAAGGAGTAACTGAAGATGTAAATCTTTATTTTACGTATTTCATGACCTCTACATTCTTCGTAGATATTAATATTATGTTGAGCTCTATGTTAATCAATCGGGCAAATAAAATATCTGAATGATTTTACTCTTGCTCAAGGCCTCTGTACCTGAAGCACAAGATATAATTGAGGTAAATAATGCCCAGTAGAGTCTCTAAAAAAAGCAAACCTTGATAAAAATGACAAAACTGCCATCCTAGAATTCAGCCAAGTTTTTTTCCATCTCGAATCGTTGAAATTCGAGAGGAAAATGCAGAAAAGAACGTGCGGACCGTACCCGAGCCACATTCCGCAGCTCTCAGCTCACCATTTCCAGGACCACTTCCNAAGAATCTCAGCCGCACGCAACTCAATTTTTTACCAGACCGCTTACGTGGACGCGTCGGCCGCCAGGCACGCGAACAACATGTTACAGATGACGCCTCAAAATAAGCGATGTCTTTTTGAACATTTCACTGCTCGGGTTCTAGGAAATTTTCAAGAAACGAACTCTTTCATGACTGAACTATCGTGTGCTGTAATATAAAGATATTTCACATTAGGGAAAGGTTCTACACGCATCTCCAATGCCGGGTGGCAAACGTTTTTTCCAAGTTAGGTACGCTATTTTGAAGACTATTTATAAATATTTTATTAGGCTTAAATTCACTTTTCAACATCTGGTAACGAATGTGACACGTGAGGAACCTGCTACAGTTTAGCAAGTAATGTTCTTTTTATAAAAAATAATCATTCACACGCGCTAACACTAAACAATGGAAAAGATTGATTTCCAGAGAGAAATAAATTGCGGCATGAATGAATGTGCCTTTTGCCGCTGCCGGATACCTGAGACCAAAACAGAAAGAATATTTTAGGTTGATTAAGAATGTGAAACAAAAATATTAAACGTTCAGAATGGGTTACAAATTGTCTGCTGCTGCTGCTGGTAACTGACAGCCAACGAACTGCCGCATCGCAGCTAGCAACATCCTCAGGATTTATCTCGAAAATACTTGTACATACCAATATTTTAAAAGTGTAGGCCGGAGTCTACATTCATTTTGAAAGAATTAATGAAGGTGAGTGGTTTAAGTTCGATTAAATTTGCTTAATTTGCGAGTGCCTTCATTTGCTGCGATGTGTTCATTTTTGAACGACGCTGAATTTTTACCATAAATTCATGAGGTATTATTGTTTTAGTCAACAGTTACAATTCACAAAGATGATGACGTTAATTCGGATGATAAGTCACATAAATTCACCACACAAGAAAGGTACGGTTCTTGTACACACGTTTCACAACTGTTGCAAAAACTGTAGTTGTAACTCGAAACTTCAGTTACATTTTTTGTGTGCGGTAATGATTTGAAAGTAATGCCCGACCATTCTAGGGTGAGGTACACGGTATGCTCGGAAAATTTATACATCGGCTTACACTCTTTGAGTCCTGAATACATAAGTAGCCTTTCAAATTTGATCGAACACTCTTAATTATTTTTTTTCGTTTTGCATAAGGATTTCAGTGAGATAATTTTTTGTTTTATTTGGCCCAAGCTTCCAGAGAAGATTAGCTCCAACGAAGTGTATTTATGATTTTTTTTTGACGAAGGGGACGAAGTGTTTTTTTGAAGACAATATTAGTTTTCATCGGGTATCTATGCTTCGGAACGCAAATCTAACATAAAAACTTAAACTAAACTGGAAAAGGGATTTGTTCCAATAATTTATTTTACGTAAACAACAAAAGCCAAACATGACAGTATTAATTTCTGAATAGGACGAGAGTAAATTAAAAGAATCCACGTCCATTTGCACGACTTGGAGTTTGTATACGTTCCGATGATACACTGTAACTTTGAACAAAATGGCTTATCGCAATCATATTGTAAGCATATGGAGGTATCAACATGGGCGTATTACTGTCTAGAATGTTGATGCACCAGAGACATCTCATTCTTCTTTCGAACATTATCTTCATGCTCATTGATCCGAGTTTACAAGTTCCTAACAGTTTCCCCAGCATAACATGCATTGCAATCATTACAATCATTACAATTTATTTTATGCATGGTATCGTAATTATTACCGTTAGTTCATCAGTCTTTCAATCTAGATAGTTTATGTTGGTTCGTATTCTTAGATTTGTGGGCCAATTTGGTCTTTTTCATTTCCATAATTAAAAGCAAAGAACACTATTCATTGTGTTTGCTTCTAACACTGTTATAAAGTGTCGATGTATTGTTTTGTTGATGTTCCAGGAGATCGAGTCCTGAATACATAAGTAGTCGTTAAAATATGATCAAAGATTGTTGACTGTGTTGTTTGCACCTAACCAAGTTTGTCATAGGGTGTCAATGTACATATAGCTTGGCAAGTGTTCCGAGAGAGTCCCGATAGTTCTCTAGTTAAAAAATTTGTGATAGTATTGAAGTTTAGGGAAATTTGGGGCCGAGACTGATGTGTCCATGTAGTTAGTACTCAATGAGATGAACAAATGATGTTTCACTAAGCGAAATTAGCAGTAGATAAAACTGCGTCATTGATGAAAATTTATTAATTTCACTACTGGATTATGTTATTTGAGTCATGACAATTTTGTGAGATAAATAATATCTCCCGAGACGTGCCAAGGCTTCGGCGGCGCACTCGATTGTCAAGATTGTTGATGACGTCTACGCAGAGCTGCTCCTCGGTCTTACCAATACGCCTCAATACCTCATCCTTCAGCTGTTTTGAATTGCTTTTGGCTTGTTGGCGTAGACCTTAGTTTTGAGATGACCCCAAAGGAAGAAATCTAAAAGCGCTAAGTTGCACGATCTTAGTGACCAATTGAAAAATTCATCAGTGCGGGCAATGCATTTTTGCTTTAACGTCCATTTTCGTAAAAGGCTTCGATAACTTCAATACATAGTTCGATTGCTAATCTTTCCTCGTTTGAAATTGTCAAAGACTGAAGTTGTTTAATCTGAAGGAAAAATTAAAAATTAGTAACCATAAATCAGATCGACTAGGATAGATAGAACACATAAAAAGTTGACCGGTATCACAGATACGAGTATATTAAATTGCTGTGTTTAGAGTAGATGCATCTATTTTTATGCGTTAATTTGAACAGGGGTTGATAGTCTTATTTTCGCCGTACTTTGCCCGTTCACAATGACGCCCTCACTATACTAGCCCTCACACTAAAATGTGTAGCGTTGTCCATTCCACACAACAAGCAGCGCGTCAACTGCTCATAGTAATTTCTGGCAGCCTCGGCATTTCTTTAACTGCTTATGTTATGTTCCACAATTGAACATCCTTCACTGACCAGTAACAATGTCACTACGACAAAGATCAGAGTCTTGGTCTGGTAAGCGCTACCTACTTTTCAATTAGCATTTGTGCCTGTCCTCTTCGTCGACTTTTCTAGAATAATTCAGTCTTTACCAATAGCCTTTACCAATAGCTACACAGTACTTCACAGCCCGTGACACCTTTAACGCAGATTGTGGTGGTACTCAGAACGCATATCGGTTTCATTGTCTCTGCTACAGCATACGTAGCGAGCCAGAAATTGCAAGCCTGAGGCGATCGATGGTACAATATTAGAATATTTCTGATGACTGCCGCTAGCTTTTCGGACAAAGCTAGCGGCAGTCTTAGAACGAAAATAACGGGTTAAAAGGTTAAGGTAAGTCAGTACATGTTAGAGTATTCTCACTAAAATCATTGGCAAATCAGTGTATTTGGTCTGAATGAGCCACCACGTACTTACGTATACTCTGATGAATGTAGCCAGTCTAAACAATTGACAAACCCGTGTTCGTGGTCTGTATGAATCAACATGTGCACTCATTCAGTAAAAGCTGTTGTCTAACCCGTGTCCGTGGCCTGTAAGATCCACGACGCACGTGTGCACTGCGTTCGTGTGTTAGATCACTTGCCAGCCTGCGTGACCGTCCGTCTGTTCGGTGCCGCGCCCGGGTCCCCGGCAGTCAAGCGGTCGACTCTATCGGGCAGACAGGCAGTCGCGCACGCCGGTTGGGCACGCAGGTTGTCGCACGTGAAACGTTCGTACGCGTGGCGTGTCTCGTAGTGCCACACCGTATTCTGAAGGCTGGTGTTCTCAAGGTGCTGGCACCCACACTCCCGCCCACCGCCATGATGAAGTTTCACTACTCAGACGAAGTTAACCAAAATATTCTGCTTGTGAAGGTGAGGAAGGCGTTGAGATCTGTTTGTAAAGTGGCTTTTGCCGGGGTCTCCTGGTAATAAAATAACCGTTTCTTAGGGTAACTTTTCGCAAAATAAACTTATACGAGTCAGCAACTTGCTCTTTCGTATTCAGTGCACTCGTTCTCAACATCATCATAAATAGGAACCAGCACCGTTTCAACGTGAGCATGTGTGAGATACCATGATACATTTCTGGCATTGAAGAACCAACTTTTTGTAATGTATTTTTATTTTCTAAATAAGAGCACACGAATCCTAAATGTTTCCCAAATAAATGCTGAATTTAAAAAACCGCTCAGATTAGCACTAATTCATCTAGAATTCACGATGAACATTACTAGCTTTCATGTAAACATAATCAGGTAGCTAAATTTGTCAAAAAAGTTTCACTCTACGTACAGTTATATCGAAGCTTACGATATTTGCTCTGTAGTGTCGTTATCTGGGTGGCAATCGTGTGTAGTCCACTCATTGATTAGATTCCTTATCGTCTTGAATTTAAATTCAGATGAGTAGTAGTATTAGTAAGAATAGCAGCACTTCAGTAACTCGGACTGTCTCACTCCGAAAGAGAAGAGACCATTTAGCATGGGCTTTGAAGAACAAGAAATCTACACACAAACCGTCTTCCCACACAGGATACCCTGGAGAACTAAAAGGAATCAAAGTTGAAGAATGATTAGCGAAGATGGTAAGAAAATGGAACTAAGCGGAGTGGGCACGAAAGGTAGAAGTCCCGAACGCCTGTAGCTATAGCCGTTGTAATCCAACAATTTTCCCTAGGAACGCCAGTCCCTCACACGATTGGAACAATCGTGAGCGTTTGATACTATTTTATCGATTGCGACTAGTTGAATTTACTCGCAGGTCAAAGAAAACCTTTATTTACCTGTGACAGTGGATGAGCAAAACGTTTACTTACCTGAAGTGCAAGCATTTATCATTTTGAAGGCGGTGCTATTGAGTCCTTGGGGTGACCTTCATTCATGCTATGAGATTAATCTGGATTAATCTCGAGTGTGGCAAAAGATGATGGATGAGAAATGTTTCGGAGACTATACTCCCTTACTATGCGACAGAGACGCACTTCCAGCAACATTTGCTTCGTAGAGTAATAAATAAATCGATTAATTTTATTTTTGAGAACAGGTATGCGGTAATTTAGAAACAGCCTTCCCGGTAGGCCCGACTGGTGCAGTGTTCATATAAATGATATGATTTATTTAATCAGGTGCATTTGAACACGTTTTATCTAATTTATAGCTGTGTACGTAGAAAATCACGTATATCTAAGGGTTAATATTTTCAATTACTTCTTATTAAGTTTCTATCGGCATCGCCTGCGAATCAATTGAGAAGAGAAAGTTCAAGGGTACATCTTTATGAGCTTTTCAATACGTGCAGATGATTTTAATTATATAATGTTCGTTGGGGTATTTTTCTATACGGCTTTTAATTTTCCTTTGATTCTTAAAACGATTGTTGACCTTGAAGTCCCTTAAACTCTTATTTGCGGAAAATTTCATCCATATTTCTTCAGTTTCGTCTCATACGATATGCGGAAAAGGAGTAACATACACAGGTACGGATTGATTTAATTTGTGAATTTCACACTTTTATGTTCGTATTTATTTTGAGGTCGACTGAAGTTCGATGTGAGCGGCTGGAACGTACTCAAATCTTCCTTCAAATTATGTAACCGCGCTCGATCTGCGGCGTGAGTCGGCCTCTGAATAATTGTGATTATTATTAAAATTAGAATGTTGATATAGGAAATCTATTTATGGCATTTTTTATCTCTTCGCCTCCTGTAGCCATATCCAATCCTTCTCTTTTAGAAGTTGACTAGCTAACGACAGTATGGCCTTTTATATGTTCCCATCCCTCTCTCCCACTCATTGTGTTATATTCAAAGAAGCATACATAGACACGTATATAGTGATTACCTACACATATGCATGCACATGTATCTACTATCAAAGGTCTGCTGAAAAGAACATCTGCACGGATGCACTCCGTTCATCAAGACCTGCGATTTGCTTTAGATCAGCTCGGCTGTCGTGAGAAGTTTAAACGGTGTCTATGTACCGTCTGTCTAACCTGTGTGCGACTTGCACGCCACCTGTATAGTACCACCTGCGCACCACCTGCATAGTCACACATGTGCACCACTTGTGCAGTCCCATAAGTACAGTCTCTCCTATGCACCACACCTCTTGTACAGTCCCACATGCACACCACCTGCGTGGCAGCAGCTACGCTTGAACTCTCGCAGCACTTTTATATCAGAGCTTGCGGTTCCCTGCATTTTTTCGAATATCACAACCTTACGAGACGAAAGTTAATTTAAATGGAACTTTGCTATCGAACATGCCTTCTTTATTTCCTTAAAAATTCAGTTGCATTTGCCTCATTTTGTCATCACATTTGATGAACCAAAAAAAATTGGTCGATAAATGACGAGACATCTTGTTCAAGTTTGTTGTTTGTTCTAAAAGTTGTCGTCACTTTGCCTTGAACCAAACAAAACTATTGTAAAATAGTGAATCTGTTTTTTCCAACTTCTGTTGTGCTAACGCTTAGGACAATATCAAAAAATTCCGATCTCATTACATTTTGATTAAGTAGACATCGCTCTTAGAAACAACCTGGTGTTTCATGGACTTTTCTGGGTTCGGAACTTCAGGATCATCTAATTAGGGTGATGATAATATCATTCTCCCAATGGTTGTATCCCGTGAGGTATTAATGTCTGGACTGAAGTTGCATGAGGAATTTTTTTTCTAATCATCATTGAGCATTCCAATGATTGTATTCCGTGGAACATTAACTCCCAACTCATCTCTAAATGAGTAAATTCTTTTCTAATCATCAGTATACATTTCGTTAACTGATAATTTATTTGTCGAGAGTACGGTCCATGTTCGTCCACCGATAAGCCTAGAGATAAGCAAATGAGAGTGCGAGTCAGACTCCTGACTCACGTACGCGGCGATCTAACGCGCGCGGGGCGCCACGGCTTATCACCATTTTATAACGTACATATTAATTTTTATGCTTCGCACGCAACAACTTACACAATGCTAAGATTGTAGCCAAGTTGGGTTATTCAATTAAGTGTTACTTTTGAGTGCTGCTACGGGGTTCATCGTACGCTCTTCTACACTATTATTGTTCACTCTGACGATGATAACACGATGAAAAAAAACACAAGGAAATTTTTTTCTTCAAGAAATTACGTTCATGAATTTAGTTCACGAAATAGATCGGCGAATGAAAATAAAATCAATTATATTTATAGCTATGTACTCATTCTTTTCACACGAGAAGACGAAATTAAAAAGAATCAAATGCTCAAATTGGCCCTCCGTCAAGTTGATTATGCCGTCAGTTACTACATCGAAGTCTGAACTTAACAATATTAATTGCGAGACGATCTCGACTCTAATATCGGTGAGATTGGCGTTCTTCCGATTTTTTAAAGCAGATTTGAGCGAAAACAGCACAACGCTTTCCTTTTTTGTCTTTCGTTAAAACCTTAAATTTGAACTTAATAAAAACTGTGCGGGCCCAAAATATGCATCGCTGACATTGACAAATTAACATCTACTAATTCTGCATCCTTCTTTCCGTGAGGAGAAAGTGCGAGCCTCTAGGACACAATCGTATTTTACACACATGCATCCTTCTTCTATGTACACCCATGACATGTGTGCTGTGCATCTATATGTTACAGTCTCATGATGAAATAAGTCGTTATGCGTGTGCGTAATGAGCAAACAAGGCTTACAGTGAAACAAGGCATTATTTGCAATAACAAAAGGCAAGCATTCCGCAATTTGCTAATATGCAAATTTGCGGACTAACGAAACGTTTGCGGATTTGAATTTGCGGCTAGCCCTTGTCAAGAAGTTCATAAATCCTCAAATTTACCGACTTGTGGAGAATTACCGGAATACAAAAATGGTTTATTCTCGTTTGATGACTAAGCCCAAAAGCCGTCTCCATAACTTAAATTAACAATTTGTGACGGGAAAAAAGGAACCAGAATTAAGTCGATTGTACCAATTTAGTATAGAGTGTACTATCGCAATATGTACTTGAACAAACCGTCTCAGTCTGTGCTGAAAACGGGATTTTCACCGAAATATATTATGACTCATCCTGTATTTTGAGCGGTTTGGACAGTGCAAAGTGTGTTAAAATTCGTTGAGATTTGACAAGAAATTGTGTATTTTTCAACAAAACTGCTTGTTAGACAGCACATGTTGATAGTTACATGCTGAATAGGCAAACGCATTTTTCTACTTGCACAACCTTAATTTTCTAGTCATACAACATATGTTGTTAGTTACGCAATACATTTTTCTGTATGCAGTTACACAACACGTGTTGCCAACTGTGTTTATACGTTTTTTGTTACAGAAAACATGCTCATTATACAACACATGTTCATGGTTACATAACATGTGTAGGGAGGCCACTCAATGTAGGTTGGAAAATGTTGAGATCAAAGAGGGCAACATTACTACCTGAACATTTTGAAAACTTGATGTTAGTGAAAGGAAACCTTCGCCTTTTGAGAAAAAGGTGGAATTAGGATGAGAAGGATGAGCCAGCGGAGTAGCAGCTTTAACGAATCGATCAGTTGGATATTTAAAAGAGGAATTCAATTTGGTTACTTTCGAATTTAGTTATTTAAAATCATTTAGTAAATAATTGTTGATTTTGATGTCCATTCATAGGTGTTTGTGAATTTGCGGACAGACAAAAATAGAAAATTTACGGATTTGCAGTTTTACGGACTGACAAAATTGTTTTGCAGGTTTGTAATTAGCGGACTTCGAAAAATTTGCGGTTGCCCATCTCAGGCAATGCATAAACATTTCAGGCATTGCTTGAAATGACTGGTTCACTCAGTCGTTGGTTAGGCCAGATTAGGTTATGTTAGGTTAGGTAGCTAAGAAAATATCGTCTTTAGATGAAATGACTGAAATTCTAATCATTTCATCTAATGCCTGGCATTTTAAGTCATTAAGTTCAATGACTGATTTGGCTATCTGACTGTAACATATACAAGTATATATGTGCAAGTGTATGTGCGTGCATGTGAATTTTTGTCAGTTTATTTTTCGTTGTAGCTACGAGCTGAACGTAGCTTTTAATTTTGACATACATTTTATCTTCAAATGGTTAAATCTAAGTGAATTTATTTTACCGCGTTAAACACATTCTTGACTAACTGCTCTATTGTCATTTCAACCAACTGTTGTGGTTCTTGGTTGCAGGCGGTGGAGCGAGAACCAGAAGTCTACGATCACACCCTCCCAGGATACAACAACAGAGAGACCCAAGAACAGGCTTGGCAACGAGTGGCGGATACCGTTGGAGATACAGGTATTTATTTCGTGGAGATTCATGTATATATTTAGAGGCAGTACAGTTACCTATTTAGTGGAGACACATGTTTCTATTAATTTGAGGTTCAGGAACACACATGAGTGAAAATCCAGGTTTGAATCAAGTGGAGATTCAGGCACTTATGGGTGAAGATTTAGATATCTATGCATTCAAATGGAGATTCGAAAGATCTGTGTAATGAAAATTATGGAATCTATTAAGATATCTTTCTAGACTATCTGTACAACTGGAGAAAGAGAAGTTAGAATTCTGAAATTTTAACCTTCGTCAGTTGTGTTTGAATATATTGAATTTACGACATTAGTTCATTTCCAATACAAATTTCATACTTTTTGTGCAAGTCTGATCATCCTCGGGCAATGAACGTTCGTGCATTTGAAGTCAATCCGGCGTTTTAATCCTCGTTGCACTAATTGCCGCGGTCGCATGGCGTTTATGTCGTGTAGAATATTATGATCAGCCTTTAAGAACTTCGTGTATTATGCAAATAATGACTCTATTTCGAACATAATTGCTCAATCTTGTTCATAAACGATTTTTTATACTTTTTCCAATTTTTATTCGCTCTCACTGATACGAGGATTGCGTATGTATTGATTGTCTTTTTTAATTTCTCCTTTGGTATTTCTATATCCCTACAATTTTTTTGGGTACATGGGCTAAATAAAAAAAATTCATTGCAAATTTCGTTAGAAATGAGCACATACTCTAAACGTTCGGGCTAAATGATTTTACGATGCATTGGGTGTCACGTACGTCTTCATCCAGCTCTCGTTGTCAACTCCAAGCTATATTATTACGGCCATTTCCCATTTGGAACGGAAATTTTGATCTGTTTTCCGTCATTTACATACTGATATCGACATCTGAGACGTTTCTCATCTTGATTAAACATAGTTATTTTGCCAACTTAAATGCAATCTTTGAACCAAGTCGTTTGTAGCAATATGATTATTAAAGTACAGTGTCACTCACTGAGTATTGTTGTTTATTTAATTAACTCGACTGTTTGCTTCAGTGCCGATGTGTAGAAACCGTTGGATGAGCTTACGCGGTAGTATGTGCCGGCACATAAGACAGAGCATGGCGGCCGGCCCTGGGACCCTCAAGAAGCCATACTACATGGCTAAGCACATGGCTTTCCTCATCCCCTTCACAAAGGTGAGAGCCTTGCAGACTTTCGGAGAGAAGCCAAAGTCTAATAAGCAATTTTCCTCGTTTGATTATCCATGCGATGATCCTAGCGACGATACCGAAAGAAATGGCGATGATTGTGGAAGTCCTAACTTTGAATGTACCAATATTAAGCCTGAAATTGATAGCTTGCAGTTCGATGAAACAGATGTGGATCAGTTTTGCTCTGATACACCTGCTCTTAAAAAACTTAAAATTGATGGAAATTTAGCTACCTCTTCAAATACACACGAGACTTCATTCGAACTGAAGAACAATCTTGCGCACCTCGAAGCTTCTCTGGAGGAAGATTCGAGTACAGACGTCCAAAAAAGAAATTCAAAGAAAAATCAGGACACTGACACCAAGTGTGCCACCAGACTTAACAACGATGGTTTCCCCTCATTCTCTAATAAAGACGACAGTTTATCATGTGGGTATGAAGACATCGCTCAAATGGTCATCCCCCATGAGAACAGAAATCCTAATGTGACACCGAAAGGTGTTTTCAAAAATCAGGATCCTGACCTTAGCTTTCTTATCAGTTTGCTTCCTGATATGAAAAAGATGTCAGACAAAAACAAGAGTGAATTTAAAATATCAGTCTTACAAACGATCCATGGCTTAGTGTATAATTCCTAAACTTGACTCTTTATTAAAAATCAGCGCGGTTGCGCGGTAGACTTTAATCAATTTTTCTCTGCGATAGTAGTTTTCCGACGTACTCAGTCAGTTTAACGCAGATTATTTCTGTGGGTGATAAATTGGCTAGTAGCTGCTTGCAGATCTGCGCAGTAATGTTCTAAAGCTGACACAACGACCGCGCGATTACGCTGATGATGGCCAGTGAACTCTGTGAAGTAAACTGCACCGATTTTTAATAGGGCGCGAGTCCGTCTTATATTTCATGTGGTTGTTCGATTTTGTCCCCAGCTTTCATGTGTTGATCTTACTTTTCCGCTCATTGCAATGTCTTATTTTGATAGGAGTATTCGAGTATTCATGACATATTTATGCCTCGCCTTTTAACCATTCTTCGTAGTTTTGGCACCAGCTCGTAGCACGAGTTCAGTCGCTGGCGGGATCACGAGCTCTGACTGACTGTACGAGCAGCTCGTGCGACTCGTTCGGGTACATTGGCAGCAATCTTGTCGTCATCCGTAAAATTGTTGTCATGAGGGATAGATAACCTTTCCAAAGTTACTATCAAAACTTTCAGGCTAAAGATTACGATTAATAGATTTTTCAATAGCTTCTTGAGAGATGTACGTACAGTTGAAGCCCGCTTCAGGGAACCTCGTTCCAACGGACTTCACAGAAATTGGGGCATCGGAATTCAGAATATGCCCAACTTGGTCGATCTCAGAGTGTGATTTCAAAAATTACAGCTGGATTTTTATTTTGGGCACATAAGTGGTTCAAGTTTTTTAAAACATTGTTTATGTTGCCTATAGGTTGTTGAATTTTTTTCTCCCGTTTTCATCCATTGATGCGGACGTCAACTGTACGTGGAATTGGATATTTTATATAGTTCTCTCTATCGGACGTCGTATGAGAAGCATAAGTATTAAACCACCAATTACCAAACGTAGTAGCGTACAAATACCGGCTGTTATGCTACAATTACCGTGCTGGGTTAATGGTGAGACTTGGCCAAGAAGTTGTCGGGTTTGTCAACAGCTTTGACCTTCATTACCTTTCAGTTCTTTTCATATCTACTCTTTATCGCCAACTGAGACCTGTTAATAACTGAACAGTTTTTATATTATCTTACTATATTATCGTGATTGTTTTTAATTGAATATTGTGATACTTGATTAATTAATGTGTTTCGCTTGTCCTCTACTTGTATGGATGTTACATTCATTTTTATTTTCATGTTCAAGGGAACTTACGTGGATTCGTTATTCCATGTTGTGCAATACATTAATTTCCAACTTTAGTGGAACTACGGCACAGCTGCATTGTAGCATTCATGTAATACTTTCATTGAGATCAAAATAAACATTTTTCTACTGATGTTTTATTCCTATCCTTGTTCAGTCCGGAGATCTAGCGTGATCAAGCTAGCGTGATCAATTCAGTCGGCTACCTAAAAAAGCTACATGGGCCTCAACTGATAATTGTGTTCATGTGCTCCATCAAACTTCCATCTATTCATACTTTTGTTAGCGTTTTCCAAATCATAATTTTGCCTCCGGTCTCCCTTTCTGTTAACTGCAAAGTTGGTCTGCTGATCTGCGTGAAATTACTCCAATTCTGGACTCCAACTCGTGTGCGGTTCCGACATGATAACCATGAACTATGTGTCCAAAAAATCTCGTTGATTATTTATCTAATTCATATATTTTTGAAGGATTACTTCTGTTATAAAATTTTTGGTTATTGCACCAGAAATGGAACGTGATTCAATCATCGGTGTCATGTTTTCAAACGAATTTCAATTACACAGTGCAAATTCATTGACTTTATTTTTGGCTGACCTTGCTTAAATCGCTGTGCTCATTCACCCTGCCCGCCTGTACGTACCATGGCCCGAATACGGTGCAGGGGAGGCGTACTCACATTTCTAGCTCAGCACGGCTGACGCGACCACGACTGACTGACTCAGCGTACTCATTCACCCCGCTCAACCGTGCGTACAGGACGTGACCACGAACAAATTGTTCGTCCATAATAGGCGACGTACTCACATATCCTCCTTGGCTAAAAGGAACGTGACCACGAATAAGTCACTATCCCAGTTTGAATTTTTCACCGGAGGTTCTATAATTATCTGTAATTTTTCCCCAGAATTACGTTTATCAATCATCAAAGAAATTCGTTGAGAGGGCAGTGAAAAGTTAAACTGAAATGTGCGACCCGGACTCTCAACTGTGTAATTTTTCCCCAGAATTACGTTTATCAATCATCAAAGAAATTTATTGAGAGGGCAATGAAAAGTTTAACTGAAATGTGCGACCCGGACTATCAACTGCGCAGATTCATGTAGAGTAAGAGAATTCGTGCGGTGCACACGCGAGGTGGAAGCCAAGTCAGCTGAGGGCCTTCGGACGCTGGTGGTACAGTCGCCAATTCGTGTGTTGCAGGCAGCTCAACGTAGCTACCGAAAATCGGCATTTGTTCAGCCAGGTTTACGTGCTTCTCATGACCAGCTCACGTGTCCGTGACTCATAACTGTACACGTGGGAGTTGTACGTGTATTTGTTCTACGTGGCAGCCAACGAACGTACATACAAAGCTGTACAGGCTAAGGCCGACCAGGCGGGCTTGGGTATTGATCTGCTGGTTCATCTTCTCTCTCTCTCTTTCTCTCTCTCTCTCAGTGTTGCTGGATTCTCTGCTCTCTTTCTCTTGCTGAGTCAACATCTCTCTGTGTGAGTCACCTAAAACGTGAGTCTCGCTAAATTTTTCTCTCTTCTTTTTCTTGGAAGGATTTCCTCATACGTGAGCGAGTGTGGGTGGATCGTCGTTGCTTCAAACAAAACCGCTCTCAGAATCCCGCAGCACTTCCGTACTAAAATATACTGGGATTCAGTACATGGCATGTTTTGCGAAGGTATACGAAAAAAATGTATGTCTATCAAAACACGAAGTTTATAAGTGGAAGTGAATAGGGGCTCGGTAAATTGCATATTTTAGAGAAATTTAAGATAAAAGAAGGAACATCATAATAGTTGGAGGGTATTGTCACCCTCATGAAGGCAAAAAATATATGCAATTTAGTGCGAACTTCATAACTGACTTAACGATAAATAGCTATTACTTATCAAGATGTAGCAAACACTGATATTTACCAAAATGTTTACTTATCAAATTCTATGTGTATTGCTAGGGCATGAATTATAAAGAGCAACGGGATAGAAGTGCTCTACCAAATTTAGAATGAAGACGTGTACGAGTTGGAAGCACATGAATTCTGTAAGATCATCAGTGCAGCCGACGACAGCAAGTCTCCATGCGATGCATCATTGTGACCTGTAAAGTTCAACTGACGGAGAAACTGAACCAGGGATTCTTGATGAACATGTAGAAGAATTCATGACTTATAAGAACAATACGACGCTTAATCGACGCGATGACTATTCAGAGGCTTGCCTCCCGCTGCGTTTTGAATTTAAATCGCGCTAAGTATTCCCGATATTAGTAATAGTTCAACGCACTGCACTCATATCAATACCTTCAACGCTGTTCACCGTCGGCTCAAGACCTGGGTAGCAGCCCAACAATGGGAACATCCTGCTCTTTCCTGTTGCCGTATTCTGTGCTATTCTCTGAATGGTCGGTGCTTTGCCGCACTCAAATAGAATTGACTGAACTAGAGAGCCCTTCACACAATCAGTCAATGTATGAAGACAGTGCCAAAGACACCCAAATATGGGCATCTGATTTTAACTTTGCTCTCTATTCTGGAGCCCTTGACTTCCGACATGACTCAGGAATAGAGAGTAAAGTCTACATTCGATGCCCATATTTAGGTATCTTCCTCACTGTCTTCAGACATTCACTGATCTTATGAAGGGTTCCTGAGTTGCCTGCAGAGTCGATCTGTAGAGGAGCTCAGCCCCACCAGGTGCAAGCAGGCCCGTTGCATGGGATCGCTTCACAGTTGTGTATATCCCTTGAGTTGTGTCATTATACACACTAGACATGGGTGTGATGCACGCATGACTAACACACTTAAGCGTTTTATCTCCACTTTCGAAGTGTACCCAGTATGTGAGCTGTCATTGTTGAGTAAGAAAGACATTTCAGTTCTTTCGCCTCCAGCTTTCTCAATACATATCTTGCACCGTCGAGTTGAACTTTTTGATCATGGCTTTGCTCTCTCTCTATTCAATAGCTACTTTCTTTCATTGAAGCGTAGGATTCAAACACTTCCTAAAAAGTTTGTTTAAAATTTTAACTTTTTTATTCAGAGCATTTTTTATTACAATCCCGACCACAAGTGAGACCATAATCATGAAGGCTCGCCTCCATCACTCTGTTTCACGCCATGAAATCGAGGTTCCACGCTAAATGTTTTCCGGAAGCTAACTTTGATTTATTGATTTATTCAAAGTTATTAACTAACAGTGGGGCTCACCCGAGATAAATTTGGGTAAAGGTCATTGAAAAAACTCTATTGAAGCGCGAACAGTGACTGAGTGATAGTGATGGATCGAAATATTCCAAATGTCACCCTGGGTTGGAGTACATAATAAGCCAAATGTTCTGGTAACGTTGTTTTTGCTCCCAAATACCCGCTCATTGTTGAACAATATCGTACCCAGGTAATTGTATCAGGCCCCGGATAAAGTATAAGGTACTCACGGTGAGAAAAATAAGTAAGTTAAATTATGCGCTCAGATGCACTTTCCGTCATCCCAAAATGGGTATCCATATAATCCATGAACTTATGCACTTTGAGTAAATTTACACACTTTAACGATATATTTACACGCCTACCCGCATTTTAAGACACAACAGATGCATAATCCATTACACCAGACGCCTATAAAATTATAAATTTGGGAATATAAGATTATGCATATGGGTGTGACGTAGAGGGTGAATTTTAATGACGGGGCAAAAAAGAATCGATCATAATTTCAGAAATAATAAAAGAAATGTGAAAAACTGAATCGCAACAGAATCTTGAGACCTACAAGTTTTACTTAAAAATTTATGAGAAACGATATTCTTGATGTGAGGAGGCTGTTCATTACGATGCTAGTGAGTTCTAGACATATTCCTAGATATTCTGTCTCGTCAGAACTCCTTGAGTTGGCGTACGAGTAGACCTGCCGACTCGTCAAGGCGAACTCTTCCCACAAGGTATCGCCTGCGGATGCAATATCGAATAAAGCTGTGTCTCAGAATTTCATAGACGCTTAGTTTTTGAAAATTCGTTCGATATAATAGGACTTTATGAAGAGTCTTTTTGGTCTTATCATGAAAAATTCACCTGCATAATGCGGGGTTAGCGCGTGAATACAACTCTAAAGTGTGCAAATCTACACAAAGTGCACAAGTTTATGCATCCTAGGTGTACCAATTTTAGGATAACAAAAAAAATACTTCGGGTGTAAAATTTTACTCGCCTATTTTTCTTAGTACACCTTATACAAGGCAGAGTCGTCCTCCTCATGGGGCGCAAGATCAGTTCCGACAAACAACCACTCTCTCTTGTTATTTGCTTTTTACAACACGCTCTATTTCCTTATTATGACATAAATATTTTTCGTGCTATCTGATGCTCGCTCTACTTGATACTGCTCCATCAATGCTGGGGACGACTGTGGAGCTGTGGTTTGCTGGGCCGCTCTAGCGCTCTATGCGCGTGAAAATGTAGTTTTAGCTTTATTTCGGAAGTGTCGCAGAATAAGAGCTCACGTAATTTCCCTAATTCTCATTTTTCAATTTACGTGAAAGATTTCCGTAAAATCGACCAATTAATTATGTTTTACAGGCATGTAATATTCGGAACGGAATTTCGTCGATGCTTGAGGTTCGTGATCATCAAAACTTGCTCATAATTACTTACGATTTGCTCTTTTTGTTATCATTAAAATATGCTTCTCAAAGCTTGCTCTTTTAGTAAACTTGGTGCACTTCTTGCCTGAATATTGCTTCACTTGCTTAAGTTATTGAACGAACAATGAAGTCTGATCTGCTTATTAATGTATCAATATATACATATATATATATATTCCTTTGATATGCATACATATATATGCACCTTTGATAACATACCTACACCTAGCAGTGATCGAAAAACTGGTTCAGAAGGTAACGTCAAATATCATAACCACTACACGTAGCGCTACGACACCTTACAACGTTCACAACACCTTCCGTTTAAAACCCGGTAGCTGAACAGGAAATAAGAACCTCGCAAGAGAAGAAGACGAAGTCCTTGCAAATTTAAAGCGGACCTGCCGAAGCAGATCAGCGTTCTGCATTACCATGGCAACCAAAACCTTCGGCTTCCGCCTACTCCCAGCAAACGCTCATGTACGTGGCTTGTGGCAGCGCTCACCTCAGCATGTGAACGCACTCAAGCGTATGACGCACACCGGAGTTCCCGCTGGGCTTCACATCCCTGGCTAATTACTCCGGTTGATAAAGCAATTATAGAATACAAGCTTTATAAATTACTTGATACTTCCAAAATTAGAAGCTCTACTGCAGAGCTCCCTTTTATACCCAGGTGCAGCCGTTACTGCCATCAGGGATAATCGCTTATAAATGAAATCCCTTTAGAGCTTTATAAGAGTAATTATTGATAATCCCTGTAGTGCAATCAGCCTTCTTGTGTGGAGCTTGAAGTCGTTTTAGGACCATCGCTTGATTGCACGGCACGAGTGGGGATGCCGGCAACAACTGCACTCGAGTGAAAAGAAGAACTCACCTCATATGTATCCTTGAAATCAACTAAATCTCACGACTGTACTAGGTCTCGCCTCGTATATACTTGGTCTCGCATACAATAGATCTAATTCAGAGTCTTTTACGACTTCGACTCAAGAGTCGGCCGTTGCAACTCCTTTTGACTCTGAAAGTTATAGAATGTAAGCTCTACAGACTCCACAGTGTTCCGACACAACAATTCAAACCGCAGATTAAGGTATCAATGCCGATTCCATGTTGAATTCCAAAAGTAGAATAGAAAATGGAGACGGGAATGCGCCGAGTGATCCATTCTTGGGTATCTCCCAGAGCCCTTTTCCGTAGTATGACTCTTAAATGACATATTTAATTGTTTCTTTACACTCACATGTTCTTATACAAACGATGATCAAAGACTTGGTTCTTATACATTCAAAATAGGTGTGACAAATGGGTACCAAATAACATTTCCAAGCAATAGGAATTTCCACGAGTGGTTTCATTCAGGCGCCATCTCGCATCTCATTCAGCTTTTAAGACATCGTCACGGAAAGATTCATCCTCACTGACACTCTTGAAGTTCTTTCATTGTTTTCCATCACCAAGTATTAGCCAAGCGCTCGAACGGATCAATACGATCGAGAGGCAGTTTTGAGAAATCAAGTTGCGGCGGTTTGATGCGGTTATTTTTGAACGCACTAACGTTCTCCTCGGCTTATGATATAGCTCCTCGGTCGATCACGTCTTCCGCGTAATGTTTCTTTTCCACTTCGAAACTGTTAAAACTGGAGAAAACCGTCGTTTCCCCACAGCTGGATCCTGATGATCCGTCACTAGTATTTCGTAAGTGTACGAAATGCTGTCTCGTACACAGTCTTGACAGTGTGAAACTGAAGTTTTATGCTATTTTAAGTGCTATTTTGAGTTCGTTTGAGGAAAAGACGAGAATCCTTGCCCAGTGCACAATTAATAATTCAGCATTTAGCTTGAGGCGCATTCTAAGCTTCAATGTGATTTGCGATCGAGGCCTGGGAGTAGTGAGGTCTCAACTCGGCTGATTATTAGTAATCTTGCTTCCAATGCATGGCTAGTAACGTATATTTCGCTAATTTTATCAAGTAAGAAAAGTCTCAACTCTGATGATTATTAGCAATCTTGCTTTCAATGCACGGCTAGTAACGTACATTTTGCTAATTTTATCATGCAAGAAAAAACACTGAACTTTGAACCCTTGTTCATTTTTGCAACTTGCAAGGAACTGCATATAACATGATTCTCTTTTACGGCTCTCATTCTTGAATCTTTGCGTAGACAGAAATTGAACGACATTAAGATTTAAGAAAAAACCATAAGAGGATAAGCTGCAAGAGAAATTGAAAGCAAATAAGTGGAGCATACTTACATACTCGTGAAAAAAGTTACGCTAACGCTTTACGAAAAATTGAAGAGAGTTCTGTAGGAGACATATACGCACACCTAGCGATGGAAAACGACCCTAAGTTTTACGTTTCACACGAGGTATTATACGCACGAGAGAACATGCAAAAGAGACAGAGGAAGCAATCTAGAAGTGACATGATATCCATTGAGCATTAAAGAGTAAACGACAGAAGCAGTTACGCTGAATGTCCCCAGAGTACACTTGTAGTCGGGTAAGTGAAGGGATATTAGTAAATACGTAGTCGTGATTGAAACCTGAGTCCAGTCAGAAATGAACTTGAGTACTACGTAGAGGGACCTTAATTCTACCGTGACTTGAGTGAACACATATGTTTATATTTGTTAACTTTCCTTCGTGAATGTTGACGCAAAGAATTGAACGTTGCTCGTGTAGTTTAGTGTGAGGATGCTATTCGTTCTGCATCTAAATTTATGATACGTCAGTGTAAACTTTACTTAATTTACGTAGATTCGACCATACCAAAAGAACAGCTGCCACTATGTATGTTCACGTCCCTACCTTATTGACTTGAGTGCAGAAGTAAATCGTGAGTAATTGCTGAGATTCAGCAACCTGTTCTTCTTGAACTCAGCAGGCATGGTTGGGGTTTGCAAACATAATAATAAGATAGCGTTGTTAGCTAAGGCATGTGCAGTAGTTCATCGAAAGACAATTCAATTTATCAATTTAAGAGAATGGATTTCAGAGCTTCATTTTAACAGTTGAATGAATGTCAAACAAGTGATGAGCTAAAGTCATCGAGGTCAACTATTGAATCGTCATTTCGAAGGTACGAGATTCACTGAACATGAATTACTTTGAATGTAGAAACTGAATGCGGAAGTTATGATGAGTACCACGGTAAAAATAGACCGTGGCGTGTGTAGCGTGAAAATAACAAGCAATAGGGATTTGATAATTTTTTTCCAAGAAATCTTGCTGGATGCGGAGATTGACTTTCAGTAGAGGTTGTAATTAGACTGAAATAAATGGTAGTACTTATGGCTGGAGCCCATAATTGATTCAAAAGAGTGCCTGAATTACTGGAAAGTTTAGAATAGAAAGCCTCATAGCTCAAATTGAATTAAACAGTTTTAGAAGTGACTCTAACCAAATGAATTAATTTTGAGAGGCTGCATTAGCTCCTCATTAAAAATTTCGAGTCAAAAGAAGAAAGAAAAACTAAAAGAAGTTAGGTTGGTGAGGGCGACTCTTTCGAGGGCTGGGAGTACAGCACGAAGATGAGAGAATAATATCAAAGACTAATATTTATACTAATTGTTCTAGCTTAATGCATGATCTAAAATGAACATCAATTTTTTAATAAATTAAAAACACAAGTAGACGGACACTGCCCACTTCATCGTAACTTCAAGTTTATCGAAGAAGAAAGGAATGCTTTTTTATACTTTAAGGAATACTTTAAGGGAGAGAGTTTGCCTATCGCTTTGAAGATTCGGAGTATTTTCTTGGTTATAATTCAACCCTAAATAATACTTGCTTCAAAGACATTACAGAACTGGAAACAGTAACGGTACGCGCGTACGAACGAATGAAATTTATTTTCGTTATTACACATCAGTGTACCGTAAATCAAAAAATTTTCCTCTTTATATAGATTACCCTAAAAGGCTTGGACCCACTAGTAGTGTAGAATCTGCTTCAATCAGTGCTGCAGATTTAATTGAGGCTTGGTATAACGTGCTAGTGTTCTCCAAGGAAATTATTTACCCTGCAGCAACCCACGTGTACAAAAAGCACAGCTCGAACTATGTCACACACGCTACAACGCGCTTCACGTACTGGGTGTTTCAGAAAAAAAGTGTTAGGATTTTCAAATATTGATTTCTCATAAGTATTGATCGAAAATACTTGACTTACTTTCATTTTAAATCATGACTAAATCTCATGGGGTCATTGGAGTTGGAAAATGAGTTATTGCAGTTGAGCTTAGGGTAGAACGGTCACCACTTAATTCCGACCTGACCCCATGCGATTTCTTTCAGTGAGATTATTTGATATTCAGCTCTATTCAAGCAAATGAAGTTAGTGATTGAGCTTTTGAAAACCCGCTCTCGCAATGGGCAAAAAACCCAAGCTTACTTGCTACATAACTGTTCCTAAACTATTGTTATGAATAAAAAACAATTTAATTGGTAACAGTAGACATTTCACTCTTTAAAATGAAACTAAGTTCAAGTACCTACGATTAATATTGAATAAGAAACAAATATTTGAAAATCCCAACACGTTTTTGTGAAACACGCTGTACGACGTACTCAGCGGTGTCCTCACGGCAACTTCCATCACCCAGTCAATAGCTAGAGCGCGAGTAGACAGACATGCACTAGAAATTCACGCGCGTATGTGTTCTAGTCTTCAAAACAGGTGCGCGTGCTGCAAACAGCCTCTGTTCTGTGCATACACAAACTGATTCTTCTGAACCCTGAGTAAATCGACGTCATGCATGATAATTAAGCTACATTGCGTCGCATCTGCATTGAGAGAAAGCCTCCACTTGAATTGAGTTGATAAGTCAGGCTGTGTGAATTGAAATGTGCAGCTGCGTCTAGGCGTTTTAGATCTCAGTGTGACTTTAATTGAATAGAACACGGGAATGGGGGCGTCAGGCTCATCTAAAATGACATCCTCATAAGTTTCTCTTCCAGTGGAAAATACAATTTTCTCGTACGATTAAAGCAAGGTAATACGCCATTAAGTTTCACGTCCGAAGCATCAAATAGTTAGAGCGCCATTACGTAGCATTTATGCTTGGCTAAAGTTTCCTTCCAGTTTTAGAGTTGCTGCTTTCAGTCTCCTCTTAATGATAGCGTAACTTCATTATGCTACATAATGGAGACCGTAAATAAGATTTGAATATTCGGTGTGAAGCAAAAGTAATTAACACATGACAAAGGTTCTATATTTTTCCAATTTTCGCACACATGACAAAGCTTCTATATTTTAGCGTCACTTCATTGTGCTACATAATGGAGTCCGTAAATAAGATTCGAATACTCGGTGTCAAGTAAAAGTAATTAACACATGACAAAGGTTCTATATTTTTCCATTTTTCTCACAATTATTCAATATCTAAGCCCTAAAATATTTCCTGCGCATAAAACAGCTTATCTCCGTCAGAATTCAAGGATTAAAAAAATGCTCTGCAAAAACTCAGAGGGTGATTATAGTGAAGCAGCAGTTAGAATGTTCTAATGAACTTCAAGTTTCATTCTCAGTGTCACTTTAAACATGCTTAGGATGAATTGATTGATTTTAAAAGGGGAAGATGAACATAAATGGACTAGTCTTGATCAGGAATCTATTAACGATGAGTTTGAAGATTGTAGATAAGTTTACTTGTGTCCCCTATAAACCTCTGAGGCCTTCGATGTCCGCATCGAAACGAACTAGGACATATGGTGATTCTTTAATAAATTCATAATTTCTTGCCGAAATTTTGTTAATATTCCAGTAGGATGAAGTGGAGTTCATTTTCCAGCAAAATTAAATTAATACTACCACTAGCCTTTCTACTTCAGGAATAACGTACAGTCTTTATGAAAACCCGGAGTCTACGTGCCAAATTTGTTACTTTGTACTGTGAGGGAATTTAAAGTTTTGACGGGGATGGTGTATGTACGTGCGTATGCTAGGGGCCCCTCAGACCGTCAGCCCCAACACTAGCCTCTCACTCTTGTTAGTAAATATGTGTTGCTCGAGAGAAATGAAAATAGTTGTTATGTATGTATATACGCACAGTCAATATTCATACTCAAGAATGACGCTATTTTTTCTGCGCTCTCCGTCAATTCTCACAGAACAGCCAATGATGTGGTAAATAGAACGAAAAGAGTTTGTCTCGGAGCCCTTGATGTGCATGAGGTGTTATTTGGCGTTTGAGTCAAACATAACTCAGAAGATGATCAACAAGTAGTTCGAATAAATTTGGTCGTGATGCTGTCATTGCGTAAGTACCACACAGTACAGTATAATAAACTGATTTAATAACGTACGCGTGTAGAATACTGGGAACTAAATGACGGATGCAACACGTAGCACTCGATGAGAATTGACCAGAATCTTAAAAATGTTAGTTGAGACTTCCACTGATAATGACTTTCGCAAATTTCCGTTACGTAGATAATAGCATCCAGTAGAACCCGTCATAGTCGGTCGTTGAAAATGTTAGTTGATACACTGACAATGGCTTTCGCAAATTTCCGTTACATACGTTGATAATAGCATCCAGTAGAACCCGTTAAAGTTGGTCGTTGAACTGACAATGGGTTCTACAAATAGCCCTTAGCTGGTAGTTATATTGATAACGGCTCCCATATGTGAACTTCGATGCAATAGAGCGACAGCTCAGACGTCTTGGCAGAATGCCTGAGGTGTGGACTGGGTGGTAGACGAGGTGCTAGGGTTTAAAATCCCACTAATACAACAGTACTTTATTTACCAATATTTCACGTTGTCGTTCGTGTCGTAAGGCGCGAGTTATTGGGTAATGATACTCTACCCTCAGTTCATGTCTCTTGGAGTGAGTACTTCAATACTTGGAGCGAATACTTGGAATATTGGTAATAAATCCTCCATTTCATACTTCGAGCTAAGGGAAATTAAACTTATCGGTTTTATTTTTGCACTCGTGTACAGTATTTTGAGTGATAATTGCTCGAGTTACTTACTTGATTCATATGAGAAAATTTTGAACGAATAATCTTCCGAAATCTTTGTGGCATTTGCCTCATGATCAGCGTTCCGTATATTCTCCCAAGTTAAAAAAAGCCGTTCAAATAAATATTTCTAAAAATATTTTAAGGATTTCGAAGTAATGTGAGGTATTTAACTTTCAAGACTTCGTTACCACGTTAATATTCACGTATCAAAGAATATTTCCAACAGCATTGAATTACAAGGATCTAGAAGTGAAGTGAGAAGTATTCATCAATTTCAGTGTACGAAGGTCATGCATTCAATACAAAAAATACAGAATCTTTACTCACATACCGACTGTTCTATCCCTCACAGGGTCCATAAATTCTGCCTAGATCTAGGTGATGCCAAAGTTTACATGATTTTTATATGCCCAAGACTGAGAACTGAATAGGTTTGGAAAATGATTGCAAAAGTAATATAGATATTACCGCACATATGAATCAACTTTTTATATTATGTTCTTTGACTCCTTTATTACTCTTCCGCGATTTGTAAAACTGCTCCAAGTTTCTTAAAAAAAAACGTCACGTTGTGCTAGTGAGCGTGCAGCGCTCTGCCGGCTGGCACGTGTTCAGGTGCTCCACACCCCCACTTCTCCCCCGCCCCCACTGCAGTGTCGTCCTACGGTTCAATAGAATTTATTGAAGAGCATTAACACTGCAAAGATAAACTTATTTTTTTGAACGAAGTATTGCGCAAACTGTCGTTCATATACGGTAGAATTGTGTGAACATTGATCTTATTTTTGAACGAAAAAATGAGAACTAAACACTAAACTCTAATGATTCTCTCGGTTCAAAAATGGAACACTGGATGCTATAGGATTAAACGCTGTCGTAATGCCCCACGTGACTGTTTTGTTACTCCAATGCACACCTCGTGATCGTTTTGTTCCTGACATGACCGTTGTGTTCCTGCCATACACACATGACCGTTGTGTTCCTTCCATACAGACATGACCGTAGTGTTCCTGCCATGCACACATGACCGTTGTGTTCCTGCCATGCACACATGACCGTTGTGTTCCTGCAACTGCGGAAAATTCCCTATGGATATAACCTGAGCTCTTGAATAATACTATACACGCACCACGAATAATACTGTACACACACCACGAATAATACTGTACACGCACCACGAATACTACTGTACACGCACCACTAATAATACTATACACTCACCACGAATAATACTGTACACGCACCACGAATAATACTGTACACGCACCACGAATAATACTATACACGCACCACGAATAATACTCTACACGCACCACGAATAATACTATACACGCACCACGAATAATACTATAAACGTACCACGAAAGTGAAAGTGCGAAAATGGTAGTATTTTAATTATACAAGATGAAGACCATTTTCTGCATTACGTATAAGATAGGCAGATGTAATATATATACTTGCGGTATGTCAGGGTCATGATTTCCTGCCCTCTAGGTGCATTGGCTTGGGAAAATTTGTAAATGAAAATTATGCATAAATATATATGAATAGGATGTTGCCGGAACTCCATTTATGAATGTAACTGTCAAAATGAAAACAAATAACATTCATTAGTACACGAAGAGGCTCTGAGCAGTTGTTGTGACGTAACGAGACCGGGTGGAAACAGAAGGCACCAGTCCACTCCGTTGGGGAAAGTAAGCTCATTTGGTCGTTTGCATCCGGTCTTAATTGATGTGACAATGAATAAAGCAAAACAGTAAAAGAAAGAACTAAAACAAAGTAAATGATGAAAGTACATATGAGGGCAATAAAAGAGTTGCTGACGAATTGAAGTAGTTTTGCTGTTTCCAACAGGCCTAAGTAATTGTGAAAAGGAATCATGAAATAGTTAAACAATAAGCGAAACAGAGAAGACCATGAAAATACGATAAATAAGTAACAAGAGCAAAGAAATGTAAAACATTTTCTGAAACCTCACCACAGAATAACTTTATAATAGGAAGAGCGAGAAAAGCGCAAGAATGCAGTAGAACTGTCCAGAGGTACCGAGAAAATAAGTCCGGCAGCGTCAGTCGCATGGGACGGTCGGAGGCTGTTTACAAGACACGTCAACACTGCCTCCAGGTATCACAGTAGGCAGCCATCAATGACTTGAACTCTTCACTGCCCCATGTACCGACTTCGGTTAGACTCGATACGATTACTTTCACGTATGCTGTATGTTTGCAATAATAGAAATGCAGCTTTCCTACATGAAATATTGCCCTGCTGATTATGTTTATTTTGCACCCAATGCATTAGTGTGCTGCAGGAAAAAATGCGTATGATATAAAAAATTTAGTCTACAAGAAAATAATATGGGCTGTCAAGCGCTATTTAGGCGTAGGCAAACAGACCCTGAGGAGCAAATGGCGAGTTACGATTATCGTGGCTGAGGTAAGCCCTAGTTCTCGAGCTAATTTTTCGATCCTAAATGTGCTTGTTTGTTGGACGCAAGGTCGTGTGTTTTATGTCATTCCTATTGTACGTACGAGTTCCTGGAGAGATCAGTGACAGGTGAACCAAAAGAGCTTTGAGTTAAATGTAATTGTTGTACTGAACGACTTCAGAGGAAGCCATACATGTTACTGGCTTACACATGAGGCCGTAAATTCGTTCCTTTATTTTATTCAGTTTATTTTTGCTCAAGAAAAGATTCTGTTATTTGATTCATATGTGAGAAGTTTATCGGTATCAATAGAATTAACACGCGAAATGAATGTTTATTACATCTGAAATTATTCAGAGGAATCTTTTCTCGCTCGCACTCTATGTGGTGTCGTACGGCAGCGTCGTCCCAAGCTTTCTGATGGCAGTTTAAATGATGTTCAAGAGTTAATAAGAAACTGAAAATGATGTACAAAGAGCTAAAATGTGCAAAGGACCCTTCTAAGGCATTGTGTGTTCTCGAGGAAATTATGTTTTGATCAATGAAGTACAAAGAGCTAAAATGTGCAGAGGACTCTTCTAAAGCCTCGTGTGTTCTCGAGGAAATGTCGTTTTGATCAGTCGTGTATTCGAGCGGGGTCCCAAGAGACAACTAAAGCAGGTATCAGCTGGGAGGATTGTAATATTCAGCCTACCGACAATAGAAAGAGCACAATACTTACACTCCAAAGAACACAGCTGTCTGACAGTTTTTAGGATTACACACTAATGTAAAGTAACATTATCAATTTTAATATTTGATCTCATTGCATTGCAGAGATTTGTCGAAAAGGATCTTTAGCTCGAAACGTTAGATTTGGGTGAATTTTAAATAATCGTTTCCAACTCCGTCTCATTATTAATAGAAAATGCCGGGAGAATAATTTGTTCCAACGACGTAGCCACCTAAGACTAGGGCGGGGAGGGAATTTTCCTATAACGCCAAGGCGTTCAAAACTACAAATCCATTCCTGAATTTAAATTGATCACTCAGATTAAGGTTGTGACGTCACAATGCCGCAGTTCGAAGTGGGGTGGGGGAGGAGCTTCTTGGTGCCATATTTCTGCCCATCTATCAAAATATTTCATGATGAGCAGTCAACGATCGGCCCAAGTGCACCGAAGTACAAAGTGCGGCTGGCTCAGCACCGTCATGCTGGCAACTTGAAGACGTTCGTGGTGGGAGCTTCTTCTCGTGCAATCAATGTGACGTCATTCTCACTACTCCCAGATACTGTACGTATTCAAAGAGGAAACATCGCATTTCAATTCAATAACAGTAGAACAGAGTAGAACAGAGAATGATCGTGCTGCTACGGAGACTTAGTTTGACTAGGTTGTTGAATGAGATTTCAGTAAGAGTTATTTTGACGGTACATTGAGGTGGTTGAATGCGATTTATTTCGATCTAGCTCTACATACATATAGTCCACATAAGTCATCAACTAATCAGAGGCGGAGAGTATGTGTTTCAAATCGGTCTTGTCTGTGCAAATTCAGGCAAAAACTAAAAGTGTTCAATAATATTATTTACTGTAGCAATTCTCAGTAATATTACTGTATACGATGTTTCTTCTCTGATTTTCGGAAACGTCCTGAATATATTTCCATTGTATAGCAGCATTGGTTTTAAACTTCAGCCTGGTTCATATCGTATAAGGTTTTTTTTTGTAAATTATTATAAACATAAAAGACATGTTTTCCAAGGAAGATAGATTAAATTATTCTGTGGAGTAAGCATGCGGGCCTTGTTCTGCGCCGCAACTCCTCTTGCTGCTACTCTCGGCCAGCGTCAATAATGCAACGGTGCCACATCTACGATCGCTCCACGGAGCTGAATATGTGGCACACCAGCACTTCTCCTCCCTTTGTACATTTGGCATATCAGCACTACCCCCTCACGTGCTCTCTCCCCGCCTTCCTCCGGCCTCAACCCCTCTTCCTTTTAGTGCAACGCCCTTCCCTTATCCCCCTTGCAGCTTGCGAAGCGAAGAAATACCTTTCGATTCTGCTATACTGTTTTTATTCCCCATAATGTGATGTCCGATCAGAAGTCCTGTAATTGAAAGTTTTCTAGACCACCCGTGTCAGAGGTGAGTGACCGACTTACTTGGTGTCATCCCGCTGTCAGGCGCTCGTACAGGGAAACATTTTTACCTGAAAATGTTTATTTAACATATCCAGTAATATATCCCAATAAAACAAAACGTAAAAAATGGTCCGTCACGTCTGTCGTTCTAACGCTGATCACAAAAAAACAGGTGTCACACATTCCTGGTATGTTGTCTATTTTCATTCAAAACTCTAAAAATTTAAGTAGAGATGCTAAATTTATTACACTTATGAAGGATCATTAAATCTTTATTTTAAAATTATAGAACTAGATGCTTTCATTCCACCATTAATAATAATGTAATTGACCACTCGCTAATTACCACAGTAATTTTACATCATGAACAATTCAACTATTTTGTGAGCTTGACCTTTCAAAGTAACAAGTCTTTTTTTGCCGTTTTAGTTTTAGATGAGTTTCGTTGCATGAAATGAAGTCAATAAACTGAACCCATTCTTCTTGCCTAAACATTGAGGAATGAGAGGACAGCTAAGCGGCCAGGACCTGATGAACTTTCAAGTACAATGGGGTTACGCGTGCGCTGGCAATGAGCTTGTTCTTCCTCTGTGCTGTTTTCAGAAATAGTAAACATGCCTACAGAACAACTTCTTTTCGTGGTAGAAATGCGTATAATTTCTCATAAATGCAACTTTTTTCTGTGTTTAAAATGCGAACGACTTAGCAAGAGTAACCCTATCAATTCGACACTTTTCTTCTGCATTCGAATCTAAAAATAAGTAACCCTATGAATACAACTCTTTTTCTCTGTCGAAATGCGTTCTATGTTAATAAAGAGATACCCTATCAATGCTACTTTTTCCACTGTTAAAATGCGTTCAGTTTCAAGAGCTGGTATCCGTGTCATTACGACTCTTTCATAGTTACAATGCCTCCAATTCTAACAAATAGTAAACTGAAGTACACAATTCTGTTTTCCCACCGTTGAAATGCGTTCAGTTCTAAGAAAGTGTAACCTTACGTACGCAACTATTCTTCCATCGTTGGATTGCGTTCAGTTCTAAGAAATAGTAAGCTTATGTATACAACTCTTTTCCGGTGTTGAAATTGGGGCCGTTAATGATGAAACATTCTTTTGTTAGCTAGTGAATGAAGCGGTTTGATGGGAAGGTTCAGGAATGGCTGCATTTATAACGGATTCCAATGGATATAGAAGAAGAATCATCATTTTTTAATGCTCTGACACAACAAGTTTGTTGAAGCTAACTGCAACTCTGCAATCAGAAGTCCTGTACGTGGTCGACAGCCATCAATACCCACCGTAGTTGTGGTGCAGATGGTGAACCGATTACTAACTATTTCGGCAAAACTGACCCTTTTCGTTAAGATGTTGAATGAATTAATTTTAATACTAGCGCAATGCAATAATCCTCATTCAAATGGTGCTTACTTGAAAATTTGATAGATCTCAGCTGATGGATTATCTGGAAAAGTGGCAGTCAGCTCTGGCCCATCATGTAAAATGAATTAAAATATAAACGATTTATTTACAAATATGGCCATACTGGCAGAGATAAATTGAAGATGTTCCGTGCATTTATTAATAAAATCTGAACAGGTTTGGAGAGGGTTCTCCTGCGTGAGCGAAATGAATCGCTCTATTATGGATATTTTTGAAGCAATTAGCCCTCCTAGATATCATGGAAAAGATATTGATGTTGATTTGAAATCATAGCGTGCCAATTAAACAATTTTCCAAAGACTCATTGAATACAAAAATATTCCAATACTAGTGAATGCAGTCGGCGTCGTCATGAGCATTCGTTCTCAGAAGTAAATGTGTTCTACGACACTGCAAAAAATGCAAACTTAGATGTTCTAACCGTGACCTACTACACGTTCTTAAACATCGAAGCAATAACCATCGCCATGCTTCATTTCAAGGCTCATAATTAATGAACTATCACAAACTGAACTAGGCTCAAAAAAAGCGCTGCACACACCCGCAGATGAGACTGTGCGCCGGCCTGTGAAAATTACTTGTGAGCTAAAACGTACATGAGACCACAAGTGTATGAAAGTCTTCCTGTGCTTGTTGGTTGTTCTTGAATGAAATAATAGAAAGTAAGACAGACCTTCAACACTTTTAATATATTAAGAAAAATGAGAAATTGAACCGTGGATGAGACGTAGCTTTATTTACGGGTGTTGTTCGAGTTATCGAAATGGCGAGCGAAGGATCGTCTTGTACGGTGCTTCAGGCAGACGAGTTCGCTCGTTCGACGTACCGACGTAAACAGCGCGTGTGAACTCTGCATGACGCTGAGCAGTCGTGTCGGTGTAGAAGAACGTACGTCATGGTCAGGGACGTGCTTCATATCGTACTCGGGGTGCGTGCGCCAGACTGCCAGTCATAGCGTTCGCTTCCTTCACTACTCGGTCCCGTGACACACAGAAAAGGTAGTGACGCCATTCAGGGGGTCCCGGGGTTCGATCCCGGATAGAGTACTTTCCTTTGGAAGACAAAATTAAACTCCACATTCCTTCACCGTAAAAGGACCACTGGTAAGAAACCTTTGCACTTCAGTTACTACAGTTTAGTCAGAAATTATTCAAAAATAGTGAGTGTGCACACGAGTGCATAAAATATAAACGTCTGTTTATGAAGTTCTTAATAAATTAATAAAAATAGAATTTGTTCTTTTGAGGTGAGAAGCGACACCGCTCAAAGTACACACAGGTACTGACGACAATGGCTGTACGTACGTGTAGGGTGCACACGCTACCACCCTCTACCCCTGACGTGATAGGCATGTAGCGTGTGCACACACGACCACCCTACCTATACTACATGAGTCGAGTGATTCATGATTGACTGAGCGTGTTAGGATAGTGAATTAAAGAATGTTCCGTTCAATATTCTCACTATTCGAATTCAAGTAGCAAATGATTCCTACTCTGAAACTGCCGTTAGTTTAGGCTTAGTGAATTATGTTTGATTTAAGTAATTTAATCTGACAAAATTAAATGCGGTGATGTCGCTAACTTGAAATTGCAAATCGTTATTTCACGTTTAATTCAACGTCTAACTTTTTAGAAGTTCTTGGTTTAAGTAAATGCCACACCATGGCATAAAATGACGTTCCGGTATCAAAAATATGAAATCTAATTTATTGCTAGATAGAAATAATGAATCAATTTCTTCAAGTGCTGAAGTATTCATCTACTTAATGATCCATTCAAACATAATGCGTGTTTTATAAAACACGCCTCACTTTGGAGGAGAAGGGAGTGTACATCGTAAGGTGATTTTCAATTCGCTATCCTAACTATTTAGAAAAATCAAGATAAATTTAAATAACTAATCCTAACTAATTCACTATTCGAAGTAACTTATTCGATTGATGAACACAAATATGATGAAAACTTGAAAATTTTTATTCATACACCATAGTGCTTTCGTTACATAGGGTTTGGTTAGTCGATCGCGTGTACCATATGTGACCCACTTCGGAGGGAAAGAGTTAAAATATGATTTTTTTAAATCTGACGTCTCGTATACGGATAACTAGGTAAAATTAGGCGCTGCGCTTATACCGAATTTTAATCACTGTAAAGAATTAAACGTTGCTTGTCGCTCATGAAACTTTGAACGTCGTGAGAAAGAAATAATAGCCTACATAAACCCCATGCACGCTTCAATCAAGTTGACTTCCTTCTTTAAAACTGTCTCATAATTTCGTTGTCGTAAATCTTATTGTTTCTTCCGTTACGGCCTCGCATCTCATTGACGTTTTCTTGCGCTTGATACATTAACTCTTGTCTGCGTTTGCGGAGATCAATTTAGTCTTAAACTCTTGCATGGTGTATAACTCGGGAGACATGAGTGTATTCAGTGCGTTACGGGGACGCTTGTGTTTCATTCAGTACTCACTACTTTGTCATCAAACGTGCGTGGCATGAAAAAAGGGAAAATTTGTGCGAATACAGAATTAATCAAAATAATAGTTTAGAACATTAAAATTTAGCCAGCTCTCTGTCACAGTTTGTTGTTCTTCTTCGTCTAGGTTTATTAAAAAAAACTTGGGGTTGTCTACGGAAGAGTTATCATTTTTCTTAATAATGCAACCATTGAGCTCATGAAAAGATAGTTCGCGTAATTTGAAAATTACTCTCTTTAGAACACAAGAATTCAGCGGGCATCTCTGTTGCGCAATTTTTAAGTCTTTTTTGTTTCTGAGTTTATAATGAAGAAAAATTGAAGCTTTCCACTTCAGAGTTATCATTCCTAACAATCCAGCCATCGAGCTCCTAAGCAAATTCTTCACATAATTTGAACTGCATGGAATCACGTCGTTGACCTTCCTGGTGAGATCCACCCTAGTCAGCAGAAGCGTTCACGCAGCGTCCTTTTCTGGCCTAAATTTGGAGGCGGTCCTCGGCCATGACGCTTAACTTCATAATAAAGCTCTCAGCGCCGCTAACTCGGCATTATACGACGTCATATACCATTCTTTAGTTCCCTGCATTTTCAGGAAACGAGTGTCATCTGCCCTGGAAAGATAAGGTGCCCAGGTCTTTTCTCTAGTAAGGATTTTTTGCTTTCAGAAAACCGGACGGTTCCCTTCACGATATTTTTATGACGTTTCCGGAATTTTAAGATATTTCTAACAAGTGATTAAGTTCGTTTCATTTTCACCTACAAATGAGTCATGATCTCTAATTTTTATAGCGAAAGAACCGTTCCGTGCTCAAAATATATCTCACTTACGAAACGATATTCTCAATCGTTTTTCCATATTCTAAGTTTCCCTCCCTTAGTTTCCTTCATGGCCGTGAGAAAATGAGCAATTTCACTCCCGATGCAGAATAAAAGAGGCATTTTCTTTTAAGAATGGATGTCACCGAGGAAGACGTTTCGGCGAATTTATATCCGCCGAATTTATATCCGGTATTTCTGACAGGGGCCACTCACGCTTCAGTGCGTAGACTCCTAAGACTCTTTCTTGGTTCATCCGAAAGGAAAGAATGAGCTCAACAGAAATGATCCTTTTTACCGGGAAGTCGTAGGATTCTCGGAGCAGCGGATCTTTTTTCTGGACTTTTCTTAGGAAAATACGCTTTTTCACAGTCGAGGAAACGAGGACACTAGATTCAATAGTTTTTTTTTGCTCACATTCTACCATTGAACTGGAAGCTATTGAGACTTGTGGTTTGAATATAAGGGTGGTTTGAAAACGCATTGGAACAGTCAAAACCTTGTAGTGAGCAACGGAAAGGAAACTTAGCTTATTTTCAGTCACGGGATGTGTCTTTTTTCGTAATTCTAGCAACATAATTCACGACGGTGCCTACGTACGTGATTCATGTGTAGAATACGTAACATATAATTATATAAATAATGATTCAAATAGAAATGGAACATTCTAGTGCGGTGTTGTTCGTTTTAGGAAGAATAAATGTGAAATATTTGTCATAGTGGTATGTACAATTTATATTTCCCAACACCTGCATGAACGTCTTTAACGCAAGTTTGAAACATGCAAGTTGAAACTCGTGTTATTTGTACACCAAATTAGTGCATTTATACTCGTACTCTCTCTCAGCCGTATGATACAAACAAATTATATTGATATTTCAATCTGTGTGCCATGTTTCATGTTGCTCTGAAAACACCAGAGACTGCCTACGAATACAACAATTTTTCTGATGAAAAACAAAGCCAGACATTCAGTTCCTGTGGACAAAATCGTGAATTATATAAACACGATAATTTTTCTGTTGAAGATGGTCTGTTATGCACTTCCCGTGAGCAAAGTCATGGATTATCCGCAATCTCAGGAACGTTTTGGAAGCGCGGACAATTTCCAAGAATACTGCTACCTTCTGGCGGACCTTCTTGGCGCCCTCGCTGCTGCACCCGGTGGACCAATGTCTTGTACGGCAGAGAAGTAAGTCTAATTTTTCTTTATTATGATATACTTTTTTCGGGCGTAGGTTTTTCTCGAATTTCATGCAAGAATGTTGAACGAAGTATTAAAGTCCCCAAATGACTTCTGGAGAGCTGTTTGCAAGGGAAATTTTTTCGCTCTGGCTAATTCGATTAAAAGAGGAACAGTTCAATACACGACTACCCGACTAATTAGAGATATTTATTCATCACTCCTTGAAGTTTTGTGATGAGTCCTGGCACCGCTGGTGACCTCGAATTATCTCTTATAACAAATGTTAGATATGGCAGGCTTAACATCTGCCGGAACTATTAAATCGAATACGATGAGAAATATTGAAGACAATACTAGAACTGGTGCAAAGTATCGATACATCTTGCGTTGAGCCTTATCTAATATCATCTTCCACAATTCGTCTGTTCATCAACTAATTCAATGTCGTTCATGACTGTCTTAATACAGGTACGCTTGAATTGAAACAATTGTTTGCCCCCAAGGCAGGTCAAATGAAATCAACTAGGACAATCATTTTGGAAAAACAAGAACTAATTTGTTTGAAATGATAATTTAGGAAGAATTTTTTTTTAATCAAACGTGTAATTTTTTTGCATTTGTAAATTTATTGATATAATTATTGTTGTTTACCAGGCTCATATAAGGAACAGGTTCACATGCAATTATGGGTATTGCAAGAGAAATTTCCTTTGTATATTTGTATCTTTCAATATTCGGCACGCTATACGCTTTGTAACTGAAGTGCTATTAACCCTTTTGGTGCTGCTTTTACTACTTTTTGCTATTTGCTTGTATTTTAAATTAGCACTATTCAATAAGTACTGGTGTTAGTTCATTTGAATTCCTCTTCATTGAAACATCTACCAGACCCACGGTAATGTTCAAAATTTAGGAACAAAATTGGAAAGTTTGAAACCTAAAGAAACTAGGAATCAATTTCCCTTTAACTTGCTTTGAATGTAAGTATAAAGATGATAACCATTGTCGTAACTGTTTAGGTTTATTGAACAATATAAAAAATGAGCGGCTTGCTTATTTTCTAGTATTCAAAATTAACGAAGAAATCAATTCCTCATAGAAAAAAAAATAAATGAACGATTTTTCATGTTAAATTAAGTCAATGTAAAGAAAGCAGTATAAATAATAGAAAAATTTACCCATCATTTCTTTAGATTTAGAACTTTAACATTTTGTTTCCTAATTTCGGACGCTATTGTACTTCGAAAATGTTTCCTTGCCTTTTACGTGTGTGTGAAGGGCTTGAGAATGAGAAATAGTAAGAAATCAAAGCAAAAGATCAATGATCGGTAAGTCGCAAGATAAATGAGGTGGAAGATGAAAAAATGATTAATACAACGCTGATGATTACAATGCATCATGATCATGATAGAGTATGATATGATTCATACATTTATTCATGAAATAGAGCATGAAAAAGATTTACAAAGATTTGACGGCAAACGAATATGATGTATAATAAATACCATTGAAAATGAATAAAATAACCTAAACATATTAGGCAGATTTATTCATGAAATAAAGTAAGACAAATATTTGCGACATTTAAATAGCGGACGAATTCGATTTGCTATAAATATCACTGAAGATAAATAAGATGGCCTATAAATACCACGAAAAAAACTGAGGCGCGGGAAGCTCAACTCGGTGCGGTGATCCGACTCGGGCAATTTGATTTTTACGGAACCACGGAGTGCTTCCCTCGGAAAAGAAAGCTTAAACCTCACCTACTTACCCGTCCATTATTATAAGGCATTCAAAACCCAGCGCTGTAATGTATGTCAACTTTGTTAGAATTAATAAAGTTTCTTGCCATCTGCCGCGGGCTTGCCGAGGCTCCAGTCGACGGGTCACAAAAACTAGCGAGGCACCGCAGCCAGGCAACGGTCAGCAAGCAGCCCGTTTAGGGGCCTGAGCCCTTGCAAAATGGGTCTTAAATTCTCCTGGAAAATGTAACATAATTTTTTGTCCTTTTGGAGATAGCTTGTGGCACGTCTCCATGCATCTTGTTAAGAATGTTGGGTTTGTGAAAAAATTTCTGTTGGATAAACGCTACAAACGTGAAGATGAATTAATATTCAACGATTTTTTTAAACAGTTCGTGATTACTATTTTCAAGTAATGGGTCGTGTGATATGTTGATAAAATTTATATGAATGTCTATGTATAAGATTGTTGCATAAAAATTTTCGTTAAATAATTTGCGTTATTTGCATGAAAAAGTAAATGATCATTGTTTCCTGTGAGTCTGTAGTTAGAAATGAGAATTAAATTTTAAACCTGAAATAAAATAAAATAATATTACATTATATAAAGACTTAGAAAATCAAATATTTTTCCATTGTTTAATTTGTTCTCTTTTATTGAATCAACAAATGTGTCAGATCTTTGAGACGCGCTAAATGTACAATCAATATTCAGAGGTTTTGAAATTTTCCAGACGTGGAGGGAGAAACACTGCATTGTAAAATGCTTACCTCTAAATTATTATCTCTTCGGGTACATGAAAACGAAGTCATGAAAGTATAATAGTGACGATGAACGTATTTGCAAGGGTAATTGCTTTTATGCCCAAATATTACTCTTTACGACCCCCTTGTGAGATCAAATAGGCAAAAACCTGACGGAAAATTCCTAGCTTATGAGCAGCTAAAGTGGCAGGCTCATGAAAATAAGTTATCTACAAGTCACAGCAGCGCTGAAATTTTTACTACTGTCTCTGTAAATCTTGGAGAGAAAAAAACTAAAGCGGTCAAACTAGTAAAAATAGTGAGAAAAAATTTGTACCTCTATCTTTTTAATTCCTTCAAGGCAAAATACGTGTAAACTTGGCAACGGGTGCCCATTGCCAGCACTGTTCATAGATACAAAAAATAATGGCCAATTCTAACTTTGCCGCACAACTGCAATTCTGTTACCAGTGTCAACGGTATTACGAGTAAAATTTCTCATGAATAAACGAGGACGTAAAGAAAAAGAAAAATCCTCAGAATGCGGTAATTTTGGGGGCTTAAGCAAAGATAAAATGACAGTGGAACGTGTCGAAAAAGCGAATGAATACTGATATAATTCGAATGAAGGAAATGTAATTCGTTCCTTCATATGCACGTATGTTGCTGGAGGTGTGCAAATTACCTATTATATTTATCAACAAAAAATGTGCAATATTCTATGGAAATTTCTGCAGCTACGGAAGTGTTTTCGAGAAAAAACGAAAGGATGGATAAACGATAGAAACAATGAAATTATTAAATAGTGAAATTATCGGTTGGGATATATATAATACTCTAAAAGTCACTTTGCCTGTTTTGCGACTATGTAGCTAGGTGTGGAGTAATTTTCAGGTAACGCTCGGTAACTGAAGCTTAGAAAAGTGAACAATTGAGAATATGTTCATGAACTACTTGTATTCGTTTTTAGTATGAAAACCTAACTTAAATTTATCATGGAAAATCATGCACTAGTTTGTGTCAGGGCTCAATCCTTTCCTTCGAATTAATTCCTCCTCTGCATCAAATTCGCGGCGGGAACTGCCTGCATTAGTATTTGAATTATTACTTTCTAAAGAAATTCAACACATCACTGCTTGATCATTCTATGCAGCATTAGCCAAATCATTTGTCACACGATAACGCCAGTGCAAAATACCATTGTCAAAATTTAAATAGCTGCCTGTCACCTCTGAAGGGTGAAAATTTCGGATAGTGCCTTTGACTTATTATGAAAAAGTTTTTTCTTTCTGTTTTGTTCACCTTAAACGAGGATTGTTCCGCCGTGCGCTGTTGGTAGTGTTTGATATTATTTTTGCTGTAGCTGTGCCATACAAGTTCTACATCTTCAGACCATACAAAAAGTGGTTCTTGTTAAAAGCTAAATGAGAAACTCTTGCAAGTTTGCTTGAACGTGTACATGGTGTATATCGATCGAATAAGAAAGAGCAAGTTTTGAAAACATCACATTTACATATAAGTTATCTTGATGAACAAGTTGAGAAGTAGGTAATGATAAATAACGAGTAAGGGAGAACATAAGCCATGATGAGGGAAATGTGTGAGAAATTCTTAAAGGAGGACTATGTATTCATTTGGCACATCACGAATAGCTACCCTGCTCAAATGGTCAAAAGGTCGCGGCGCATAATACAGAGACTATCGAATTTCCTTTTGAATTAATTTACTCGACAATGAACGAATCGTCGAGCGTCATAGCAAAGGCGTGAAAATTGCCACAGGAACCTAATAAACGTTCTTATGTCAGAGATTTTTTCAGAGAATTTAGACTACTGAAAAATAACTCCGATTTATTTCCGTGATTTTAACACGAAAGAAATCCGGTGAACCTGGGATTTCTATTATTAAATAAAAAATGGAGACAGGAGTTGTAAAAAAATGGCTCCCTATCATTTGAGTGTGCATGTAATAGGTGGCTCAGCAGCAATGGGGCCGAAGTCCTGGTACGCTTTCTTGTCTCACTTGAAAGCATCATAACGTTCGACATGGCTACCACTCGAGAACCTCGACACCTGCTGATAGTGAAAGAGATTATTTAGGTTGTGTTTGATTTATTATGGTTATATTGAAGATAAACCTTGTAGTGCTGTAAATTTTTCTTCCACAGAATGATTTGTTCCAATCGACGAAGTGGCGGAGCCTGTATTCAGGCTTCAGAGAGTATCTTCTTAACCTTTAAAGTCAATCTTAAATTCAGGTCCAAAACCGGGTGCCGAAATGCCACAATTTATGTTTTTAATTATAATGCTTCTACATGGATCTCGAGAAACACTGAACTCATTCCATGTGATGATTTGAAACATTTATCTACCCTAAGTAATTTACACGGTACTATAATCAAATCAGAAATGTCATAAACCAGGATCAGACTATACACCACTTTTGAGCCCAAATAAGCTGCAAGGTTGTAGCTCAACCTGTGTACATGGAGATGAGGAATTTTAACTTCAGTACACTATAGGTTGAGGTCATACAAAACTAAGTTAGTAACAATAACTGAATTAGTAGCGTCAGATTATCAACTAAAGTTACGCACCAGATTGATGCGTTTTACGTATTCCGAAAGGCTATTCCACAGATATTTTTCCAGACCCCAGACAATTAACTAAATAAGATACTCCAAGGATCAACAATCTTTTCAGCATTTTCATGATGAATTGCTTTTTAACGTATCTCTTTTCCGCATTGAATACCTTTTATTTCCTAGTTTTCGGCAATAACATCATATGAGCTAGCTAGTAACGAATCGATGGTGTAGGCTTCCAGAGAAAAAACATTTAAATTTGAACAAAACATGATCAACGCTGCTCAAAATTTCACTATTCAACGAACGTGTCTCGTTAAATCATTCTTTCTTTCTACTTAATTCTCAATAATGAATTTATTCATAATATTACAGCTAAGAAGCACATGTTATTTTTGTGACTGCGTAACAGTGCTACGACGCTCCTTGGTTCCCCTGCTGCACCCACTTGGGCTGCGCGGCCAGGGTCCAGCGGCAGCTTTCCTTTTATTTTTGACCCTTGAAATTCCAGCGTGGGCGAGCGAGTGTGTGTTACGGCGTCTCGAGTGTTGCCTTTGTCCCCCGGCCCTCCAACCTGACCAACAGCTGGTCCTGCTTGCCAGGCCCCCGAATGGTCTTCGTACTTGGCCTCCCAACTTGTCTTTTTACCTCACTCCCAACTGGTCGTTTTACCTGACCACCAACTGGCGTTTTTACCTCACTCCCAACTGGTCGTTTAACCTGATTACCAACTGGCGTTTTTACCTGACCACCAACCAAATGGTCATTTTACCTGACCACTAACTCACTTGTGTGACTTAGTGACGATGAACAACTGTGTTACCATCGCCTAACTTCGAAAAGTTAGTTATCGCCTGTGACCATTGCCTTACTTGGTAGCATTACGTGGTTTCTAAAAAAATATGGCCGAGAAGGAAAGAAAAACAACGATCATCAACGCATACGTTGATTCATAGGCTCGCTTCTCTCTGGTGACTCAATGGGACTTCCGCCATTCACTCATGCACTCTAGCCAGGCACTGCCCTCTGGAACTCGACCATATTTCGACATGTATGACCTGCGGGGCTGTCTGCTAATCATCATCCAGCCCATCAATGAGCAGACTGCGATTTTCTGTTTTCGCATTCATGGTGACAGAAGCATCCAGCCTCTCAGAGCGGCATCCGTTAAAGCCGTCCGGCGGACCTGCCTGTGGTCCTTTACGCGCCGCTGCGGCCACTCGCCGGCTAGCAATTTTATGTAATTGTCTTTGTCTGGCTAGTCCCTCCTCTGTTCAGCGATGAATTTCATGCACCTGCGAATTTCATTTCGTTTGTAAAAATCTACTAGAATATTTTAGTTTGTCGCAACTGATCTAGTAGAATCCATTAGTTTGTGGCAAGTGATCGACAAGAATTATCCGTATATCCCTTAACCCAATAAGGACTAACTTACTTTTTGAAATAAACGAAATATTACGTAAACAGTCATTGATAATTGATCCATATGCACATTGATTGTACGCATATTCACCCTAGTTTTGGAAAACATGAAGAATTCGTGACTTAACTGAATTCCTTCTAATGTCCTTGACGAATGGCTGTGGTCCTTACAGGGTCAATCTAAGCGAATCAGCTTTGGTCTGTCCACCCTTATTCGTTTGTTCGTAAGGGTTTTCGTCCTCTTGCCCGTCAGTCCGTCCCGTCCGCCCGTTCTGCTCGTCTTTGTCCCACCTTCTTTGTGGTCGCTCGTCGTGGCGTTCCTTTGTTGACTCGCTGCCCCATTTTGGATCGGGTAAATAATCAATTCCCCCTATTATTGGTTCATCGGTCTTTGTTATGTATAGGCATTAGAGAGAAAGATTCAAATATATCCCAGTTGAATCCGTGCTTAATTAAAATATTCGTTCTTCTTTAGATAAGATTCTCTCACGGGAGATCCTATTTTCACTTACTTGACCCAAAAAAACCGACTAGATAATAATTTTCTACTTGCATGTATGATTATTGGTCGAGATTGTTTCTTGAGCATGGAAGCCTTTATCATAGAACGCATATAAGTTTGTAACCTAATTTAGAGAATTTATTACAATGAAGTAGTAATACCACCACAGGTCAAAATAACCATTTAACACGTTGACTCCGATTCTCCACACAGGTAAAATTACATGCCGACAAATATCTCTACTACGAATTTAAAAATGAAAGATTTTAGTTTCACAAATTTGGTTACTCTATTAATTTTCTTTCTAATCAGAACTAGCTCATTCGATTGATGAACACAAATTTGAAGCAAACTCGAAAATTTGTATTTATACATGATAGTGCTCTGGTTACATTAGGTTAGGTTAGATGATCGCGTGTACCATATATGACCCACTTCGGAGTCAACGTGTTAATAGTCATATTTGCATTCGCTACGTCAGAGACCTAATGTAGTGGAGCAATGAAGCGTTCGTTCATATGCACACCCGATTTCTGTAAATTGTATCTCGAGAACGTGTCTAAAATCCACTCCATGACCTGAAAACCACTAACACGAAGCGAGGTCTGTGTTAGCTGCAGCCTCATTCATTTCCAGAGAATTTGGCGAGTTACGTGACTGAGAGTTTCTGTTTCTAGAAAGTTCATGGTCGCAATCCATTTTGAAATTTATTCTACGCCCAATGTGATTTGTAAGATTTAACAAATGTGTCAAAAAACGGGGGTGTAGCTTCAGACCGAGTTATCCAAAGCACTCTCATGAAAACTTCCATGAAGGGCGTAAATTTGGCACAATTCGCGAGTGACTCAAATATGAGCAATAGGAAGACCTGGTATGGAGTAAATTCGTTGAAAACGAATGCTTTATGTTACGAATTTCCTCAAGTTTGCGTTGTGATTAGAAAAACATTTTGAAAATCATTCACTGCTATTTGAATAATTGGTGGACTCCAGCAAGACGTTATTCTTGAGCAGTCATTCTTTCAAAATTATCTAACGCATTTGTTGGTAAAACGAATCTGCAATAAATCAAGATTATTGAAGAAAAGTATCTCTTATTTTCTGCACATATATTTAAAATGCAATTTCGTTTCAATAAAAAGAAAATGGGGTACTCTTTTGTTCATGCTTCACTATATTTCATTTTCATTTAAACCAACAAACGTGTTAAATAATTTCCTCGTAGTTTGTATTTTATTTTCTTGTGCATCACATTTTTGAAGGAATTTCCCGGTATTCGCAACAGTCATAACGTTCTCCATAACATTCATAACGCTTTAACTCCCTGCATACAGTGGCTTTGATGTGCAAAGGATACTAACGCTGCTAAATTTAACTTTCGTTCTGTGCCACCGCAATTTGACACCGCAATTTCTCATTTCTTTGTTAGTAAACAAAATAAAATTAAAATAATGTTAAGCCGAACTTTCCTTCAGTGATCATTTCAATGAATTTTCAAATAGGCCTTTCCTTAATATAATACTATCAACAAATAAAATACAGGTATAATACAGAAGGAAAGTTTCATAGGAAAAATATGCTTTTCTGTTTTTTTTTGCAATAATAGGAGTGATTAAAGTAACACTTGATTTCGACGAAGAAAAATTACGCTACATACCATGATATGACTTACATTGTAATCGAAGAGCAACGAAAACTTATGCAATTATGTTCCTATATTTTTTATTGTTTAGATTTTGTTCACGAGTAGGCATGGAATTTAGTAAATAGTTGAGTACATATATCTTGAGTCACATTGACGTGCACATCAGCAGTAGTTTCAGTTGCAAATTTTAAGGCGTAAATTTTACGTTTGACCCATCAATTGGGCGTCGATCAACTTACACTTAGCATATTGAGTTCATCAACAGCAGCTGAAGTACTGAATGAGTTCACGATATAAAGTACCGCATTGGGTACGTAACCAGAGTATTGGGATAATAAGTAGTACACTGCGCTGATACTGAGTGTGTTGGATTTATAAATAATTACGCGAGCTAGTGTACTCTATACTGGGATCATACATCATGTACTAGGCTCATAAATAGCGAACATCAAAACATCAGTTCATAATACTTTTTTCTGAAAATGAGTAGTAGTAGTAGTGGAAATGATTGATAGCAGCGCTTCAGTAACTCGGGCCATCTCGCACCGAACGAGTAGGGACCATTTATCATAGACTTAGGAGAACGGGGAATCTATGCACTAGGTGTGTTCCCATACAAGATCCCCTGCGCATAGAAACAGCAAGTTAAGAAGGAAGAGGAAGAAAAAACAAATAAGAAATAGCGAAGAAGGAATAAAAACGGAAAGAAGCAAAGTGGCTCGAACGATAGAAGTCCCGAAGGCCTATCTAGCACTGAGGTACCCTAGCAGTGCACCCCGGGGGGCTGTGAAAATTGAACGAGATGCCTCCCACTTCTTAGGGGAAAAATTTTAGAGTAAGGTAATTCATTTTAATATTCAACTCCATGCTCTGAATACGTATTTTGCTTACAGCTTCAGTAGCTTCAGAACGTTGTGAGCGAAAGAGATATTTCAAACTTAATATGTTTCACGCTGGAGCTCGCTCAGAAGGAACTAGAACGTTTCATATGGTTGGTCTACATCTGGCAATGCCTGATATATGATGCTTTATTTTTTGATCTCTCAATAATAAGACGCACATTGGGAGCGTGGAACTTAACCTTGAACTTTTTTCCATCCTATGCATTTTTTCTTCCATCTCGGGAACACAGCCGCCACTCATTAAACATACCGTGAGAAAGGTACAGTCATGGTGAGTGACACTCGCTCGCACGTCAGGAGCTCATGACACGCGCTCTGCTCTAGATACAGTCATGCAAAATGACGCACCAACTCTGCTCCGTTATAATCAGTAATAATGCGTCATGGGGTGCGAATGCATAATATGGCGTTGGCTTCCATGGAAAGTGCGGCGAATTTCTGCGACGAAAGAATGCGTCATGTAAGATCCGAAAAAAGTGAAGCATATGTTTCCAAGAGAGGAAACGCAAGTGAAAAAGCGCAAATTTTTATTCGGTTCTCGAACGCTAAGCAAAAAATAGGCTTTCTCTGAATTGAACTTATGTACGTACACGAGGAATGTACACCCGCAGAATGTGTACACGTGTACGTCATAGGAACGTTTGTGTGCGTCCGTGATAAGATAGATTAAAAAATAGAACACCAATCAAGTTACCTGGGGTGTGGTAGAAGGTAACTTTTAATTCTTTCTGCCTTGAATTTTTTTTAGAGGCGAATTTTTATTGGTGGGTGATTCGCTCAGCAAGCGAATTCCACCCTTAGTGACTAGGGAAGCCATGGAGATGTGGCACACACATGCCACATCTAATGTGCACAGACTAGCAGACATCATAAAGGGAAAAATAATGTTTAAAGTGCTTCAGCGAGCTTTTATTTGACTGATAGAAACATCTTCCATTGTGATTGGGTAGTATCAATTGCATTTTCAATTGTAAAATGAGAATATTCAGATAGAAAATGATCAAGGAAGTTGCAGCTGCAAGTGCGCAAGTGCCAAATCTTCTCCACTGTTTCAGTGCACATTGAGCAATAATGAGAGAGCAACGGTGCCAAATGTACAGGCTACAGCGGCCACAATTGCCACGTCTCCAACTCTTGGTTGCAATGTGCCACATCATGCGACATCCATTGCTGCTCATGTGCCAAATGTAAACCGGGGAGGATAGGGCACAAAATGTGGCACATTGGAACAAACTATATTCAACTCTATAGCAGCATTTGAGCTTACATCTGGATAGGAATAATTCAGAAAAAAATATCCTGCATGTACAACACTTGCTAGTACTGGGTGCAAAATATCTATAGCAACTTTCGAGTCATGATGAACTGGGCACGTGTTTATCTTAAGAACGCGCAAGTGTGTTCTAATTACGTACTAGTGATGGCCTGGGAGGGAAAAAACGCATTTCATGCAAGCCAGACGACTATAAAAATATGAATTGGCTTTACGGGTTAGAGGAACAGAATAGGAAAGAAAATTGCACCGCAAAGTACTCCTGCCGAAGGGATATAAAAAAATGCAAGCAACGTTGGAAAGAGTTTCACAAATTCAATGCCCTAAACCGTTGCAAATACAACCCGCTTTCCTCTACTGCTACTTTCTCGTAAGCGTCAGAAAACTGGATGAACACAGCCTCCATTTTTTTCGAATTCGTTAATTTGTTCTTGAATTTTCTTCAAGACAATTGACAATGAAGTTTGAATTTGAATGTAGACCTCAACCGATGAGCTTAAATCGAACTCATAATCTAGTACACAAGGAATGACCTTAGCAAAACGTGAAAAAATGAAATGTAATTTCATGACCAATGTACTTCAATTAACACTCACGTTTTCCCCAATTTTTCCCAAGCCGCAGGAAAAGAATATCAAGTTTTGATCATGTGAGTGAGAAGGCACCAAGGAATCCATGCGTGGTCGTGCCGTCATCATAAACTACTTATTCATGAACCCAGTTCGATATTCATTCATGACATCAGTTCGATATGCATAAACCCAATTCACTATTTATCCATGTATCCAGTTCGCTATTTTGAACGTAATTGACAATATCTTCATGAATTCAGTCAGCTACTTACGAACTCTGTTTACTATATATCCATGAATCCAGTTTGCTGTTTATGAGCTCATTTCACTATTTATGAACTCAGTATATTATTAATGAGTCAAACATAACAAGCTCTACATCACCGAATTATTTATAAATCCAATACACTCTGTGTTAGCACAGCGTACTACTTATTATCGCAATGCTCAGGTTACGCATCTAATGCGACATCTTATATCTTGAGCTCATCCATTACTTTAGTTGGCGTTTATGAACACAAGATGCCAAGGGTAATTTTATCGACGTACGATTGACGGGTCCAATGTTCACTTTGGGACTCAGAGTACTATTGATGAGCACACCAACCCCATTTAGGAGAAATTTACGCACTTGTTTACTGACTTGTGTACACTACTTTGAAACAACCACCCCACTAATACACAAGCTAATGTACGCATCCCACTTATACACGAACTAATGCATTTCCCCTAATATTAAATGAACTGATGTATCCATCTCACTAATTTACCCGCAAGCACTCAATGCGTTAGTTCGAATGAGTTAGTCGAAAACGGTAGGTCTTTACCTAAGGCCAGACTGAAGAACTTCCCAAAGCACGAAAAGTAATTACACTGAAATTGACCTTCATCTCACTAACTCCATGGGACAAAAATACATTTACTGCCATAGATTATCTTATTTGAGAAGAATCTCTAATTATCCTTGGAAAATCAGATAGAGTGAAAGAGAAGTAAAATGTGATGAGAGTAACCTTACCTCTAGGACGCTGTTTAGTCTTGGTAGCTCCGTGACTCTTTCCATTACTGGCCTTGCCAATTAGTCTTCCTCAGGAACTGGTGGACATGCCACGCAATGATGGGAATAATAGCGTAACGCTAAAATTAAGCTAAGACTGCGTTGTGGAGAATTGGATTTTTCAGGTAATTGGAAAATTGGATTTCAGGCTACACTTCACTCAGGGCATGGCGTTCGTCACGGAAGGATGATGTTTTATAGATAGATGGTCGATGGTACGGTGTAGCGGGAAGCAGATGAATACATTGAACTTTTACGTTGGGTATATTTTTGTATTGTAATAATTGTGCGATAAGAACAACAATTGGAACTACCACAATGAACGAAATTAGGCTTAAGTTTGCATGCACTTGGCCTTCAGGTTGCTAGGCTGGAGGAAGGGCGCGAAATGATTGTTATCGGAAGGGAGTACACAGGTGTGAAAACAATGTACGATGTGATCAAGTTTTAAGTCAACTGATGCGAAAATGTCAAGCGTTACCGCAAAACGGAGTCAATTACAGGGTCAAAACGGTATTATTCATCAGAAATTTGTAATATCTAGTCTGATGAAGGTAAAAAATGTTCGAAGAATGTCGTTATTTGCTGAAAATATACTGTAAAGCAATATCAGTTCTTATAGAACATGGATGAATTGTGAACAGATTCGTATATTATGAAATTGTTGAAACGTCGGTCATCAGTCAACAGAAGATGAACGCAGAATTTGATGCAACGAAAAATTTAGAAAATTACGCGGAATTTGTACTTACGTGAAAAAGGTTGGGTTTCAATCTAAAGTAATGCAGAAAATAATTCCTTGATGTAGGAAAAAAATGCTAAATCTAAGAATTTACTTCTCCAAAATCGCTGAGAACTTGGAATTAGAATGAATATGGGCTAGGTCTCGCAAAACGCGTCAATACCAATACGTGAATCCGATAGCAACTTGAACATTGCCGTGTGTGAACTGATATCAATGACAGTCACGTTTTTTAACGTTGGTTTCTGAACAGAAATATTTTAATTATCATTTTCCGAGTAATATTTGCAGATTTTATAACTGATGAAAATATAGGGTTATTTCATCAAGACATTCACTTCACTTACCTGTTCCTTGATCGCTAATGCGATAAATTTAGTGTTACGTGCATGCTAAGAGAATTAAGAATCAGTGGCATATAACATAAATGGTATTTGTCTTCTATTTCCTTACATTTGGTACTTACCTCAGATTTTCTTCTGAACCGTTATTTATATTGTAGCTGACCCTCCAGGCGTGAAACGTTCAGCATCTGAACTGTTAATGGTAATATGGGTTGCGTGTCAAAAGTGAGGCTGACGTACAGCTTTTCTTGATGACTTATGACGTGACGGGGGGAAAAAGAGCACAACCTGCAAGATGCATGAGGAAAAGGGCACGTCCAGCGCTGCGATCAAACTCACAGAAAAGTCTCATTGGAATACAATGCGGAAATTAGGTATAGTCTTGATTTGTTATAGCTCCCGACTGGGAAAATAGGCTTACGTAACTAGACAGGCCGCCTACCAACAATCTCGACTGCTCTAAAATACATGCATTAATTCACAAGGGGGTGAGTGTGGTAACGCGAGTGTCCGATTTCTCTCTTCTCGAGGCGACGTCCGACACCAAATCTCCATACATGTATTTACATATTGGTTCAATATTTATTTGTTACTGTGGGTATCACTATGTATTCCTCAGCTGATTAAGGGAAGGCATAACTTATTCCAGAGAGTCGCATTGTAATTCTAGGGCATGAATTTCACGCCGAGAAATTTTTACATAAAATTCATTACTGTCTGGAAATGGTGTGCCTTGAAACCTTTCCCTTGCGTCAGTGACCCCCATAAAGACTGACGTACGTACCACAATACACTATAGACCAAAACAAACAGGTCATAACCATAGATTATATAAGTAATGAGCCTGCACCAATTGTGGTAATGGAAATTAAAAGCAGGTGTATAAAGAGAACTCTTTGTATTTGTGAATAAGTGTAAATGGTTGAATTTTTTGTAGGCATTTTTTGTAAAAAATACGTAATTGCGAGGGTGGAAATTTAGAGGAGGTCTATGTATTTATTTCAGGGAAATCTAATACGAATTAAAAAGCACAACACCAAAGCAGGTAAAATCATACTAGTCTGATAAATTTGGACTCAAGAGCTGTCGAGCATAACCTTGTTCGTCATCAGTGATGATTACATATGTAAAAAATAGATATCAGGTGCATAGGAGAAAATACAAATCAAGGTAATATAGATGTAGAAGATAGTGGGTTCAAGTAATATAATGGACTTAAAGTTGCCCGAGAAAGTCATAATTCATAAACTCAGTCCATCTCTAAATTCAAAAAATTATTCTGCATAATTGAACATTTTAAGATCAATGATTGGTACTGGTTATTGCATCTATATATATATTAGTTTGTCGCCATGATTTGTATTTCCGCCAATGTACCTTCCTTAATTTTTCGTACATTTGGTCACTACTGATGATGAGCAAGGCTCTGCAAGTAAGCTCTTAGGCAATATTTTTTTTAAATACGAGTTTGTGTTGTCTCCCTTGGTATTTAGTTTTGCAGGAAGGTAATTATTGCAAACTCTTGGTTTCTGCGATTTCATGTGAATAATTGAAATTTTAGCCGATAACTTTGGGATAAATTCATAACTGTGAAGTTGGAATATCTAATTAGTGCAAATGATTTATAAATGGAGAGAGAGTGTGCAATATGTATTTCTAGAAATCTTAAATGAGTCGTATTTTAGGAAATTATATATTTTTTGTTGCTTTTAATCGCAATCGGTCATAAACCTATGACTTGGAAGAAAGTATCTTGCGGATCAGTAATGGAAAGACTCGTCAGCGTACAAGATTTCGTTTTTCAAATTAATTAAACACATCGTAAAGTTAAGACAATGGCAATGATTTGGGCGTGAATTTACGCTAACATTAGATAAACAAGATGCATAAAATGTTCTTTAAAATCGCGCTAGAAACGAAAAGCATTAACTTTCATAGTTTCCGAATATTCTCCTCGAATTTTCAACCTAACCCATCATCAAAGTACTCAGAAAGACCATAGACAACTCAGCCAGTCCAGCAATTATCAACTGAGCCGATGATAGACTTTTAAATTTGTTGTTTATCTATTTGTGCTCTTTAATTATAGCGCTTCAATTCGTCCAAACTGGGCTTAGCTTTTGTGAACCACTGATGAAATTATGAAACACATATTGCGGAATCGCAGTGAGGCTGTGAATAAAATGGAATGCTGAGAATATTGTTGATAGCGAAATGGAATGCTGAGAATATTGTTGGTGGCGAAATTTTCTCTAATTCATTGTTCCTGCTAATTTCGGGGCGTTTGAGCTGCGGTTCCCACGTTTGAATAATTCAAAACTTTCCCCGAACTTGGGGTAGCATTAGCCATTGGTTGCCCACGTCCATGCTGAGTCTTGATTTTTTATTGCTATTTTGATCCCTGGCACCTGATTGGAACATTTCAAGTGGAGAGGTCGTACGAGGAGTTTATCGTTCTTGATACCGCGGAGGTGATGGGATGGGAGAAATTGTGCTCTGTAAGAATGTCGTCACGTGATTGAAATGTTGCTGCGATACAGTGATGAGAAAGTAATGCCGTTAGGTGGGGCGGATGCGGTTTAACGGTGTGGTGAACCGAATACGATAAGATCTCGGTCCCAGCCAGCGAACACGTGGTGTGAGGTACGATTTTTTATTACCTGCCTAAACTTGGTGATTATGGCTTCTTTTCCTCATATTTTTATTGACCCATGTGCATTATTCAATATTTCAGCAGCGTAAATTCAGCCAAAAAATGTAACATTGGCGTCATACCTAAAAGGATTAACTGTTGTAAATTGATCACCAAGCTGTAAAAGATTGATTGGCTTAACACTTTCAGTAAACTAGCAAGCAAATACAGAAGTCAAAATATATTTTTCCGAATTATTTTCGGTCTGTGAATGCAGAAAACATATTCATCAATCAAAAAACGGAGTCGAAAGCACATACTAAAAATGAACGGTAAACTGGTGATGTATCTAGTAAATCCACTTACAAAAATTCATTTCTCCCTTGTAAAAGAACCAGAGTCTTAACTCGAAGAAAAATTCTTTACTCATTTCTAACATTCGTACGTTTGAATGCGAGAGTGTAACAGGGCCCACTTCTTCTTCGTGTCAGCTCGGATGGATCTTAAAAACCTGTGAGAAAAACAAAGTCCTAAAAATCGGTGCAGTTTTTTGTAGAGTTTAGTTTCCAGCAGTGCCATGGCGCGGTCTATACGTGCACAGCAGGGACGTACATTGCTACCGAAGAGAATTCCTACCGAGATCTGCTAGCGGACACTGGACAATTTCTCACACATTAAAATAATCCAGTCAAAACTGGCAGAATGCGTCATAAAACTCCTATCGTCTGCATCTGTAAAGTGTCCTGCACAATTGCGCAAATTTTTAACAGGGTATAGGCCTTGCATGTTTTTAATTGGGTACGACCACTGGAAGTAGCGCACCATGTTGTTCAGGGCAAGCAAGATACAGTCGCATTAATGGACGAAGTGAATACAGCACGTCACTTTATCCATCTGACTTTCAGAGTAAATTAATTCGTGGGGAGGCTTTTGTAGTCAGATCGCTCCAAGGTGACAATAAACGAAAGAGGATATTCGCTATCATGTTCAGATATATTTTCACTCGACAATTATGTAAGTCTTATGAGTTGGTCGCATGATGTACATCTATGCGCACTGGGTAAGTTCGTGCACTCAATATTATCTTTCCAACTTATGTGCGCTATGCGCTTCAGTTCTTAAATTAAATTCGAGTGCTGGAGATCCAGAAATATGTACATGCGTACCTACGTATGAGACGTAGGCTTTACATTTAATTGAATTTCCTTGTATCAATGATGTTAGAATTATCAACTGTAGGGTATGATGCTTATATCATTAAACGGATGGTCAAAAAATTCTTAAAAGCAGACTACGGTAAAGTGAACCGGGATACATATGAAGCATACACACGGTCACATTCTTCGTTTGTTTGAATTCCAAATATAAATTGTTATCAAAACTAATTCATTTCATGAGTTTCTTTGTCGGTTGTGTACACAAGCGGCTAACTCCATCGCGATAGTATGTAAAGATTTGCTCGTGTCTGAATCAACGAGTTAGTCAATTGTTAGTTCTGAAAAAGAACAAATATCCTCTCACAAGAATGTCGAAAACTGTTCGAAGCATACGATTTTACTCGTACAGATCTCGTCTCTAACACAATAATTGGTGCTTCTCCTTGAGAAGAAATTGTGATTTTATGAGTTGTAAAGTTTCTTCTTCTACGATTAGTACTAGATAAAGGGACGCAAAAAGAAACAGAACCGATTGGTTTTCGAGCAGTACATGTATCTCAAAATAGGTAACATTTTTTACCGGACCCATAAAGACGCTTGTATTGTCCACTCAGTATGTATGCATAATCTTGATAAAACTCTACAGAGGAAAGCTCAAGGATTGATTTTGGCCAACACTATCAAGATCTTTGTATTGTCCCTCAGTATCTGTGTAGTTATGATCAAAGTACACTAGAGCGCAAGACTTAACGTTGCACCCAAGTCGCCGAGAAGTGGCAGGCGCCCGTTATGAACAGCCTCGCACTTGACCACGAAATTTTAATTTCATCCTTATTCTTTGTTCGTATTTATCGTCCCTGTATCAACACATGCACTTCCTGGAAAATTGCGATCGTTGATGTACGAATCTGTTTTTCACATCTATAAACCTACTAATTTTCTCTGTAGTAATGTACAGGGCAGGGCGTCCATAGTCTTTCCCGGATTCAGGGGAAAATTTTGTGCCTTTTCCCTGAATCCGGACGACAATACGACTATAGTAAGGGATTTTTCTATGTCTTATTGATGATTTATTTATCATCATTCGTTATCTGACGGAAATGCGTGTTGCCAATGACTATTGAGAGAAACAATATACACCTTGCACTCACTGTGTTATTTCAACCATCGTTATCGGACGTGTATAAATACGTTTCTCAACTATTCATATATATATATATATATTTTGCAGTTGATATACACAATATGTTTAAACGGTGTTTATCTATGATAAAACTAAAATTAATTTTTGAGTGTATGAGCACGATGTCCTCTTTCATTCAGAGAAATCGCCCGCGTCTGTAAGCTGGTCACGCGCGTCATCGCTTTGTATCACTTTTTGGCAAATTTATGCTCTTTGAAATTCCAATTTTCTCTCTGAAAATACCGTATCTCACTCAACTTTCATTAACACTAGCTTCCTCAGCCTTTCCTAAGGTATAAAGCGTACAAATAAAGTATGGTACTTGTTTTATCTGGCGCGCACATCCTAGAATATTGCAAAAAGACAGCACATTTTTTGTACGTCTTTCTTATAACATTGTTATGCTGTTTGGTTCGAGTCAAGCGGAGATGTGCCAGTGAAAGTGATGAAACATGAAAAGAAGGCTCACCGCCAAGCGTGTAATATGCCAAATTGTTACTCATTGCAGTGATGAGTGAGATCATAACATTTGTTCTAAATTCATTGGGGACATTGGTTTATGAATTACACTTGAGTTTGAGTACGAGGAAACTATTGTTAGTTGACTTGAACAAAACACGTTTAATGTACATCATAGATAAACAGGGTCAAAATAAAAAAAACTAAAAATTCATGACTGTTTTTCATGAGAGCTGAAGGTGAACTTCATGAGGAAACAATACATTTTTCTCTGCAAGCTGACATTTTATGGACGAAATATTGCAGTCGATGCTAACAAAAATAAAAAAAGACGGAAGTAGTTCAGTGGTGCCGCCGCTGTGGCGACAACCCCTTCCTTCGCCACCAAGGTTGAGGGAACAGGTTCATTCCTTTTTTGAACTTTTTATTGTTTGTCGTTAGTGACGAGGCATGGCGGGATCACTCACGGTACTGGTGGGTCATCCCGCCATCTGGTCGACAGAGAAACACTGTTGCCAGTTTTTAGTCGCGAACGCCACGCCGTCGTCCTTCTCGTAGCCAAGATATATTATAAATTTGAAACCGATAAAATAAATTTTATTAAAATAAAAAAGTTTATACCGGAAACATAGAAAGGTGAATTTTTCTTTTGATGCTTCAAGATTCTGTAAATTTCAAGGTTTTTCGATGTAGTTGGCAAGACTGTGCGGTAAGCCCCTTCGAAGTTCCAAGTTTATTCTATGCTTTGTGCTCAAAAGACGGTGCCACATGTAGGATGAGCAGCCCACAATGTGCCAGATCTTCACCAGGACTCAAATGCGTTGGTGCCACATCTACATCCAACGACCTCTTTGTGCCAACGCAACACCCAATATCTCAAGCAACGTTGCCACATCTTGAATACGGTAAGCCAAATTTCCTTGAAGTTCAAACTTGTGCCAAATCTCAAGAGAGTTGCACGAAGCGGAGTGCCACCTTATCATTACATGGTGACAAATCTAACAGATATGAAGTTATACTACGTGTCGAGCACATTGCTTCGTTTGGAGCAGTGACGAGCTGTTTTGATACGACAGATTTGTATGAACTTGGTGACCTATATTTTTCACAACATAATTAAACGGTGTTTAACAACTGAGTTTCACGAGATTAGGCACCAGCGCAAGCAGAATCAACCCTTTGCCTACACTAAAGGTTAGCAGAGGAGGAACTGGGGGTCGACTAAGAGGGGGTGAGGGGTGTTGGAAGACCGAGGCGGAATAGGGGAGTGGGGAGAGAGGCGTATGGCTTTGTAGTTATTCGTTGGAAGAGAGAAAATACTTGAGAAGAACATGTGTTGGGGATTGCCTGCAGATGTTCCGTACGGTGAAGTACTAATATGGAGAAATCCGAAGCGACCGTGAGTCACAGCATCGGTGTTCTTCTAGTGAACTCGAAATCAGCGGCGCAAACGCCGTGTCAACACCCATTTCCTTCCTTCTTTTTTGTTTTGGTCTTCAGAAACGCGGTCAAATAAGCTACAGTCTTTTTCTTATTTTTTCAATTACTTGTGCGATATCAGAACACCCATTGGGCTTAGCTGTCCACATGATTTATGATTGTGCGATAACTTCTATGACAGTCAAACATATCTTTATACCTGCACGGCCCATTCACACACAGCAAATGAACTACATCGTTCACGTGAGGAAGATCTGACCATGTTCATTTGGCCGATATGACGACTCTGTATTTTTTTATTGTAAGCGAGGTACGATTTATTAATGAACGCACAGCGCGTGCGTACGGGTGCAGAGGATTAATGTGAATGAAGAAGTTAAAGAGAGACTTTAGTGTTGCTTGTACAGGTGGTGGAAATCGATTGTAGTATCTACATAATGAATTTGAACAAGTACTGACAGTTTGATGCAAGAACGAAAGAGGTCTTCAGCAGAATACGTAAAAATTGTACATCTGAAGCAAAAAATTTACTCCGATCTTGATTAGATTTCGAGAAGTCGTACGCTGTAGAAGCGATGGAGGTTGCCGGTTATTAGAAGACAGGATATGCAAATGTAGCAAGATGCAAGTTGTTAAATACAGTGGAGTTGGGGTATTGTTTCATGTGTCTGTGTATAGGTTGTTTGTTATACAGTAGCTATGGATGTTACAGTACTTGTTGAAGGATTTCAATTCATTGGTTAGGTTGGTAGGTAACTCATATTAGCTGAATCAGTTAATTTTTGATAGTACTTTTTTACTCTGTGTCAGCTAATTCAGGGGAAAAGATAGTCCAGTAGTGGCTAATATTGCACGGATATTATCAAGTGGAAATCCAGAGCAGGTTTGAATCAGAGTAAAATATTGGTTGTTCTCGGGTATGAAATAATAGCGAAATCTATGTAACAGCCGATGGACGACTGGCAGAATTGCAATGAATAAAACGCTATTCCAATCAAGTTGGCATCCAACACATTAGGGTTTTAAAAGTAATATAATTACGAACCTTTACATACCTGGAGTCATGTTATATGACTGTGAATAGACTTGAAAAGGTGAGCTATAGAGTGGCTCACCTGACTTTCTAGGTCTTGAGCCTAGGTGCGTACGGACTGTCGACTTTGGTGTAACTGGAACATGAGCTGTCTACGTTGTAGTGACAGGAGCATGAACTGTCTAATTTAATGTGAGAGGAGCATGAGCTGTCTACGTTGTAGTGACAGGAGTATGAACTGTCTACTTTGTTGTGACAGAGGCAAACCTGAGAACCCTTCCCTGCTAACCCCAGTCATCAAGCAGGACTAGACGAGGAGCTGCTGGATTAGTACTGGCCAGCGTTACACGAGTTTGCATAAATAACTTCCTTAGTGTTTTGCAGCGACACTTTTTTTTCAAGGTGGTGTGCTAGTGCAGTCTCAAGAAGTGGTATTGGCAGAAGTCTCTGTTTTCTTTGTGAATATCTGCATTACAGTGGAAAAGTGAGAAAAGGTCGAATTAGACCTGTGCAGATATGAATGTTCCTCATACAATGGAGACTTTGACCTTGCTCTTTTTAGTTTTGCGTTGCGCAAATACTGCAAGACCACGTGAGAAAATAAAGAATGTTTAGGCTGCCATAGCAACCGCTGGCGGCTGCTCCACGTGTAGCGGGAGGAGCGCTAGCGTTGAAGGTGAACAGAGAACTGAGAGAACACTGGAAGAGAAAGAAGATAAAAATAACGTATGACAAATTGAGAAAATAAAATACTGGACAAAGGAAGGGGATGAAAAAAAAGAATACTGAATGAAGAACAAATGAACTGAGCTCGGGAATGAACTACAACATTTCCTAGCATATGGTGAAAATACGTTGCGGTGAACAATGCCCAGTAGCTTTTGTATGGATGGACGCAGAAGGCAGTTTGCAGACACTGTGGTGCGAGTGCTTTGTTGCGCATAAACGCATCATAGTGTGAAGATGCTATTACCCTGAATTAAAAACTCTATTGTAGAGTTTTCAAATTGTCAAATACAGACAAAAATTAGGACAATTAAGAGCACACTTGAGACATATGTTTCCTCTTTCATTAGTTTTACAATTATGATAAATTTTTATGAAAATTGCCAATCTATAATAATAAAACTGAATCCTTGAGTCTTTCTGAATCCTTGAGTCATTTCATTACTGCCTTGATCCAGTAGTAAAAAACAAAGTCCAGCATCATAAAATCTAGACCAGAACCTTTATTAATTCTAACACGTTTTACCGTTGTGTATTCAATACCTTACAACTACTGGCGTGGTGAGGGATGTGAGGATTAAACTTACTTTTCCAAGGGAAGTACTCCCTGCTAACGTGAAAAGCTAATTGTGTTAAGCTAATTGACAACAGAGACCCAGTATTAACTACTTCATTGCGCTCAATTGTCTCTCTCAGTTGAAGTAATCGATGCGAACCCTTTTTATAACGCGGTGTGGACGTGTACTCAATAAGGTGCTACCCATGACGACTCACCGTGCGTTTCCGTCTCAAGGGAAGCCTTGCTTTTTCAGCTCGGTAAATATGATACCTGATGATGAACTTGTATCTGGTCCTATTTTCCTGTGCTTGAGACGTTTGTACCCCTGAGACCCCAGCTGTGTCGTAAGTCAAAATGAGAGGAAACATCCAGATGGCTCGCTCAGTCTCTTGCGTATGAACGTCATATATATAAGTCTATGTTCATAGCGCATGATATGTGTCTTGTTCACTACAAGTGTACAAAAAATGTGCCAGTACAATTAGTGAAACTGTAAAAAAAAAATCAAGAGCTTGTTATAGAAGTAACATATAGTGAAACCTTACTGCCCACGAATAATTAAATCAGATTTCAATACAAAAACTTAGTGTCACAATCATCTATCCAAGATAGGATAAAAGAGTGAAGTTCATTCCACTCGCAAAATAATGTTTACGACTTTCATATCACAGGCACGACTCTTACACTAATTAAACTCTAGATGTGTAGGCACATGTATACGTATAAAAGATATACGCTTACAAATGAGGCTCCTGGCATTCCGAACATGTATGTCAAAGTATTTTTTTGAGGCCTCAACGAGGCCGTCGGATGAGTTTTAGGTGTACAGTTAATTATATCGCAGTTCGCAAATTCTAATCCAATACGTGAGAAGCAGTTAAAATTTGGATGGTGACATGCTGTACTCTTATGGCATATGCAGTTTACTATAAGCAAGAGACATGCGTCCAGCGCGTTCTTGCTACAGTAGTTAAACCTTTTTTTTAATGTTAGTTCCGTTGCACGTGCGACGGAACTGTTCATAGTAATTAAAATTTACTCAAATCTAAACGTTGCAAAAACGAATATTTTATATGGCGTTTGCTTTATAATTGTTCAGGAAAACATCTCATATGATCAAAAACCATCCTCACATTTGAAAGTATTATTGACAGTTCAGAGTTCGTTATGGTGTGCAAATAAATTTATTTACATTTAGCTCATTTCAAAAGTAACGGTTCATTGTCAAAAGGAAAAACCTAATTTCAATCATAATGAGTGATATTTTCAAAGTCTTGTTTGAGTGCAATTTGTATCATTTTATCTGGAGTAGCAAAAAACTGTAGGAGCTACAGAAACGATGTTTTCTGAGGAGAAAAACAGTAACTCAGACTATCCCAGACAGAGAGAAGGAGCTAATTAGTATGGACCCCAGGAAACTGTGAATCTATGCACAAGATGTGTTCCCACACAGGATCCCTTGCGCATTAAAACAGCATGTAAAGAATAGATAGAATGAAATGGCAAAGAAGAGATGGAGACGAGAAAAGCAAGTGGCCACGAAAGGTAGAAGTCCCAAAGGTCCATCTAAAGCTGAGGTAAACTACCATTGCCCCCTGGGTCTCCAGTCCCCATAGCATACGCTAGACAAACCTAACTAACCTAACCCCAAGCCTACCTATGGATGACCCTTGAGGGGTTGAGAAATACGAGTAGTTACATTCTTTTTTATTTAGGACAAATTGTAAAACACAATTCAGCATAGTTATAATGGTTACTGACTTCATGATAGAACACGTTCAATATTTTTTCGTATTTTAGATAAGCATAATTTGCATCTGCCTTGTAAGCTTTGTATTAGAGTTACGGAAACAACTGCCGTTAAACACGCGCTCCTCTGTGCTGACAACTCCTTCACTTTGCAAGTATTGTAAAGGGAGAACTACATCTGCCTTCAGTCCAACCAGTGACCTGGTATCTTCAGTAGAGTGCAAGTGTGCACTTGCTTGAGTCTGCTTTACGAAATTTCGTTGTGCATTTTTTGACTTACATCATCTCATTTCTGTGTATTTATCACACTATGTATTTCTTTCCCAGCTATGGATAGTATTTATTTGAAGATATTTTCAAAGCTGACTAATATTGAAAAGAAAAAAATGATTAACAATTGTGGACCAACACCAGAACTCAACGACCTAAAGCAAAAGAAAGGAACAAAAGTTATTAGGACTTTCCACAGTGCATGGTACAACAAAAAGGAGTGGTTGTGTGGTTGCACTGCAATAAATAGACTCTTTTGTATCCCATGTTTGTTATTTGCTGAATCTAACGCAAGTGTGTGGGTAAAAGAAGGATTTTGTGATTTAAATACCTTGCCCAATGCTTTGATGAAACACGAACGATTAGCAATACATTATGAAAGTCAAATATCGTTGAAAACATTTGGATCTGCAGCACAAATTGACTTACTTTTAGATCAACAAAAGTCTCTCAGCTTTAAAATTTCCAATAAAAAAGTCAAGGAGAACAGAGATGTGTTGAAAAAGTTGATATGTGCTACTTGTTTCTTGGTCAAACAAGAACTTGCTGTTCGTGAAGATAATGAACAGACGTCGTCGCTAAATCGTGGAAATTATGCTGAGTTACTGAACTATACTGCAAAATTTGATGAGAAGTTGTCTTAACACTTTCAAAATTCATCACTCTTTTCTGGTCTTTCAAATAAAGCACAGAATGACTTGATTGAAGCTGTTAGCGCGATTATGTATGGAAAATAATATTCAAGAAGAAATCGAACAAGCCTCGTTCATTGCATTAGAAGTGGATGAAACTATACATATTTCATGTACAGCGCAGTGTTCTACAGTACTGAGATATGTTATGAACTCTAATATCAAGGAAGATTTCATTGGCTTTCAAGTTCTGAATGACCAAACAGTAGATAGTGTAATAGAGTGTATATGTAACAATTTGGACAAGTACAAATGTCTTGAGAAACTTGTAGCCCAGACGTAAGACGGAGCAATGGTGATGACATCCAATTTAAATGGTATTCAAACTAAAGTAAGAAAAAAGTGCCATCAGCTTTATCCATTCCTTGCTCTGCTCATAAGTTGAATCGTGTTTTATCTCAGTCACCTCAATTTATACCTGATTGCACAAGCTTTTTCAAAACCTGTGACGTTCTTCCTGCATTTTTCCATTACTCTGCAAAGCAAACGCATTTGCTTAGTGTGATAGTGGGTAAAAGAAATTCGAAGGCGGCACCAACGAAATGGAGTTCAAATTCAAAACTAATCCAGACCATCTAACAACACCGTAGTGATTCATGCATGCTCTTCAAAAGTGTGTACGATAATCCTATGTTGTGGGACCCAGATACGTCAGTGAGAAAGTGAGAAGCGATGGGTTCCATCAATCGCTAACGAAGGATACTGCCTACTTTTTTCTGATGGCTTAAAATGAAATTTTAATTAAAAATGATGACCCCCTTATCACTGTTTTACAAACCAAAATGAATGACGTTCAGTACTATATTGAGAGGATTAATGGAACACTACACTCATTTGAGATTCTTCAAGCTAATTTTGAGGATTTGTACCTGAAATTCGAGGAATATTGTGAAAAAAATAATTTGACTAAATCAAAATGTTACACCAAAGATTCTTCAGTTAAAGGAGAAAGAATAGGGTTATTCACTGTAATTCTGGAAGACGTATTAAAGAACATGAAAGCAAGATTTTCTGATTTTAAAAATTTACGGCTCACCTCATTAGTTAATAACAATAAATTTGAAGATCTTGCTTGCTCAATTAATACGAATGCGTTTGAATGTGTGGAAAAACTAAGGAAATTTTTTCGACATTGAGAAAGAGATTAAAAGCAGATTTGAACGGAATTTACAATGCACTAGTGCTTCGAGAGAAACCCGTTATAACTTTGCTTGGTTGGATTTTGGAAAATGACCTCGCACAAACGTTTCCCGAAGCTGTGAATTTTCTGCAATTAACCCTAACTATTCCCGTTACTGTTGTTTCTGTGGAGAGGTCGTTTTCTGCTTTGAAAAGAATAAAGACTTACACTAGGAGTAGGATGATCCATCAAAGACTTTCATCACTTGTTTTAATATCTATTGAGAAAGAAAGACTGAACAAATTTGAGAAAGATCCTATTTTCAATTTATATGAAAAAGTAACAGATGTCTTCGCTAGAAAGAAGGAGAGAAGAACGGATTTTCTCTACAAATCATCAAATAGAATTAGTAAGTAAACTCTTTCAAAATTTCACATGTTTTATCTACTGATCAATATTTTGATAGAGTTATTATTTTGAACATTTTCCCACGGCACGTGCTTTGTCAGTACGGACACGCACGTATGTAGAGCACAAACGAACACTACAGACACGTACGTATGTAGAACATATAAACTGCGATATAAGCTTCATTCCGCCTGCCGCATCCAGTACGAGTGGTAGTCCTCTATGAACGGTCGGTATCGCCGCAAACGTTCTCTATGAACGTCAGTTTGGCAGCACGCTCTTAGTTTCACCTTGGATGTAAGAAAACGCATCTTCCTCAATCATTATAGGCGACCACAACTGCTACAGGCGGGCTTTACCTACCCCGAGACTCCCTACAACACACCCGAATATTTATGATGCACCCTCGGCAGCCTGACCTTGAGTATAACAAAGAGTAACTTCTTCCACCGCCACGTTGAGCACCGCTCAATCTTCGAGGAGATGCTTCGCATCCACTCGAAGGTCGAGGTCTGGCAGCTCGAGAGGTACTCCGACGGGGCGGAGACGAGGTGGCCAGCCTGAACAAGGTGTCCTCATATTCTTTAGTCTTAATAAACTTGAAGTTTGGCGTCTTTAAGAGTAGAACCACCTTCTCCAATATAGAGACTTGAATTTAGCATCGTAGTAATACTAGATTTTCTAGTGTATTGGGCGCGATTCACTACCATTTATTACTGTTATCTCATCAGTTTTTTGAAGAATTCAATCCCTTTATGAATCGATCCTCTCGAGTCTTGTGAATGACCTGAATGCCCTACGTCCTGAGAATAAACTTTCCTCCAAAGTTACGAATGAAGTTCCTTCCACACTCTCAGGAATAAGGGCTTCCCTAATTGTGTAACGAATCAGCGGCGAGTGGACGTGGACAGATACTAAAGTTTAAGTCTATGATGAAAATATAGGGAAGCTAGTCAGAAACTTTAAATACTTCATGCTAATGTAGCCTTGACTCGTTAATAACACATGCGACATTGACTACACTTTCCGATTGAAGACAAATACCTTATTACTTTTTTTTAGCGTGTGAACTCATTCCCGTTTACATTGCATTGTTCTGAAAATAGATTATGTATTTTTTGAAAGAAACTTCTTTATCGCAACTCATAACGCCCATTGCAGGTATTGGATGAATCGGAGAACAAAAAATGGCCTCTTATATGGATTAAATGTCTCGTTAAAATTTCACTGAAATTTTAATTTATCACTGAAAATTTAGTTGCATCAAAGGTAACAAAGGAGAACTTTTCTGATGAAAAAAATTCATGTCCTAAAAGCAAATTGAAAATCTCAAAGAAATGTGTAGAAAAGCTTTGCTTCAGATGCACAACAATCTGCGCTACTTTGGGAACATCCAATGTACAGAATGAACTGAAGTGTGCATTTTTTCACGAGCTTAATGTAACAGATTAATAATGGTAATACGAGTAGCTTTATTTTTTTGTGCATTTATGACCCAGTAAGAATCAGCTAGGTCTCTAGCTGGGAAAACTATTTTTCAAGAACAAAAGACTGCAGCCGACACACGTGGAACGCGAAACCACGCACAGGAACACAGCCACTAACAATGGAGGGGCCTGGGGGTATGCAGCCTCACGTTNACGCCTCTCGACGGTCATATAATTGAGGGATGCAACATAGGTGACGGACTCAACAGGAGTGTTAGTCGAACTGCGAATCACGAAATGAAATAAACTTCATTTTAGTAGTTGTAACGGAATTAGAAAAAACCTTCAATAAGTTGATAAAAGTATTTACACTTCATGACCGCATTCAAAATGTAGCTTAAAGTCTTGTCCTTGACGATCTCGATTTTGTTCCTTGACGGCAGTAGTGATTTTATATGGAGTAGTCGTTGAACTTGAAAAGCATTGAAAAACACGGGTTATGGAAATGAAAGCATCACAATTAGCATAAGGTCGAAGTCAAAGTAACCCAAAAATAATGTGTGGCTGTTACATCGTAACTAAATATGTACATCTAACAAATACCACTGCGACTCCACGTCTTGGGAGGGCAGAAGAGAGTATGGCCCTCCGTGTACCGTTTGGAGGGAGGCCGAGGCTCGTTGGCCCCTCCGTGGAACTGCTAATGTTCGTAGATTAGAATGTAGAGACAAAGCTGAAGACTCTAAAATAAGCAGACTATAACTTAGGTATTGTGTTAATTTACTCTTCACTAAAACAAACACGACAATGGCGATCTAACGCACAAGAGAAAAAAGGTACGAAAATGAGAAAAGAAATTGAACTACGTTGATTATGTATTCTCTAAAAACAAACACGACAATGGCGATCTAATGCACAAAAGAAAAAAGGTACGAAATTGAGAAAAGAAATTGAGCTACGTGAATAGGAGACTGTGTTAGTCCCTGCATGAGAAAACGATGATGAAAGAACGCTATAGCTTTAATGCTTACGAAAATAAAATCTTGATCAGTCCTTGAACTCGATTACTCATTCTGTACCTAGGAGCTCAATACGCGTACAAAAAAGTCAAGGTTTTTGTAGCGGGAGCGCAGATTCGTAGAACAGTCGTCTTTAGGGATCTTCCGTACGTGATAGACACTGTGAAATAAGAAGCCATTTATGACTGTTTAATATTACGTAAAATATTATAGCAGTTCTAACAGAGAAATTTTCCTTGTTATTTTTTTCTGCGGAGGAAATCGCTTCTTTGGTCACGTTTGCTTTGACTAAAAGGAAATAATAAAAAGATAAAAGAAGTCTGCGGGCCTCGCCGAAATTAGTCATAAAAAGAAGAGCACGACCGACTCCAACCAAAGTTCTCAAAGCTGTGCAGATAAAAAATTTAAACTGTTAATAAAATGTACAGAACCATAGAAACCCGAGTTGATGTTGTGCTTCTCATTTATTTGAAATGTATTGTTACGTCAAGGATTTCGAACACCAGCGACAGGATAATACTTTTCAAGGCACTATCCAGCGTAATGTATAGTACGATCATTATTCATTTGACACGGCTTACACCACGTTAGCGGTGCAATAACATGAGTTGTTGGAACACCTGTGGCAAGTGTGCGAAATATGATATATGTAGTGTATGTTTTGCACGTATGCATGCTATGCGTCAGATGGAGCATATTGCGTATCTCAGTTTATAATTTAATGAACTTCATGCTTTAGATGGAAATGTATCCTCGTGAGACATATGTATTATTATGTTCACAGCATATCTTATGAACTGTAATAAATTAAAATAATGAAACCCTTTAATGGTATGGTTCTCCTGCCCATATAACTGCGGTATTAAATTTTAATTATTGTTTAAATTCGGAAAGAAACTGAGAAAGTTTCTCTTGAGTAGCAACTTTTGTGCAATTGCCTTGTTCGATTCTCTTCTGAGCTAAACTTTTCCCCTATCATAAAAAAACTTCACGTCTCAGAATTCTCTTCTCCTTTTAAGAACCGTTTGGTTGCATAGGGACGTGCCTGCGTACTCCTTAGTGTTGGTGGTGTTGTAAAAGTGTGTGTTCCTGAATTGTTATCTTCCGTCTCTTCGTGAGAAGACCGTCTCGTGGGTCGTAACATGGGCGAGTCCCTCGGTTGCCTGTTTTAGAAAAAACCGCAACCTGCCATAAAGTTTCATTATGACTCAATCATTCACTATACCACGTATAGGAAAAGTTAAATGGTTTCCAGTTATAATAAAGTTTCAATGTGACTCAATTACTTCATGGGACTGTACTTGATATAGGGGAAGAAAAATCGTTTTCTGTCATAAAGTTTCTATGTGACTCAATCATTTACTGAGCTGTGGGAACTCATTCAAGCAGTTTCCTTGTATGCACCTAACGGAGAGTATATGCAGAAATCTGCCATCTTTAACCAAGCGTTCCTTACAGGATATTTAATGTTCATTTGGAATTACGTATTGACTGAAGACAATGTTCTCAATTTATGTATTTACTTTCGGGTAAATTATTAAACTCCAAAAGTCAACTAATTACTTTCCGAAGAAAAATCTACTTTATTTTCCAAGAATAAGAGCTTGATTGAACTCGAGTTTTGAAACAATGGAAGAAAGCATGTCAGCGATCTGACACGCTCGTGCTGACGTAGTATACTTCCATGCTGCTCTCACGACCTTCACGTCATCATAAGCACGTCCATAACTGGAACACAATGCAGCACAATACGAGTACTCAATTAAGCCCCCTTAGGGCCCTGCTAAGACAATGCTCCGCTGTAGCTCGCGTCGGAATTCTACGGACGGTACTATCATTTCGAATACCGTTACGACCAATTGTCGTAATTTGGGTCGTTTTTGTGTCGGGAATAGCATCATTTTGTGAGGTGATTTGTTGATGATAAACTGTGGGAAATGAATAGGAATTCCTGATCCTATCTTTACAATGGAAATGCGTGATAAGTTGATGCTGAGTAGAAAACAATGAAAATTGAAGTTGAAGTTTTTCTTTGCCAAAATGCTTAATAAGGCAATAGATCGGATATGAAATCTACGAACTTCTTTGATATTGAAGGTTTCCTAAATTCATTTGACTGGCTGTCTCCTCTGTTAGAAAGGGAAACAATCCACGCAAAACATGTCCCGCACGAGTAGAGATTTTTCATGACGTGTGACTGATTTGCATCTCCTTTAAGTTAACGTTCGTTTTTCGTTAGAGCCATGACTTATTCGTTTCATTAGAGCGTACGTTCGTAAGAGTGCTATACGTAAGTAGGTTGGCAGAGTATGAATAATGCATGTACATTGTTTTGCCTAATATCGTGTCTCCTCCGTCCCGACTTGTCGCTCAAGGATGCTAAAATCGTCTCCGGTATTGATACAATGATAATTACGCTCATTACTTTCCAATTATGCAGCTGTAGTTGGCTAGTCGTCTGCTGAGCAAACGACTGGCAAGCATCAAGGTGGCCACTTTTAGGTATGTTTTTGTCTTCTTTTCTTCATTGAGGCAAATCTCAAGGTAAACTAATGAAAAAGATGGAGTTACAGGACATCCATTAACTTTCACTTTACTCGGTATGATCCCCTCTCGGGGCGTAGAATAGACAACGGGGTTAGGTTAGTTAGGCTCGTCTATCATATTCTATGGGGACTCGCAACCCCTGAAGTTCATTGTTGGGCTTCCTCATCTATACTGCAGACAGGTCTTCGGGACTGCTATCTTTCATGCCCACTTTACTTTCTTCAATTTGCACACCTTCTTCGCTATTTTTTCTTTGTCTTTTCTTCCCCTTCTTTCTTATTTTAACGTTTCTATGCACAGGGTATCATGTGTGAGAACACGCTTTGTATATTGACTCTTTATTTTCCACAGTCCATATTAGAGGGTCCCTTCTTTTCCGGCGCGACAAAATCTGAGTCTCTGAAGCGTTGCAATGTATACTACCACTACTACTTCTACAACTAGGCATGCTCACATCTGGCATTTGCATGAAGGCTTTTCACTGGTCCGTAACTTGATTGCTTTTATACGCCCCAGTTACACTTTGGTTTGCGGTTTTGTCTTTTATCTTTTCCGACATACGGATTTAGCTGCATGCAAAGAGGAACACTTCTCAGCACCGGTCATATTGCGACGGGTCAATTATTTTAATTTTGTTCATGCCGCTGTGCTTGTGCTAGCCTTTCTAAAGCGATGCTCAATTTGGTACAAGAACTGAATGAATTTTTTGCCCGAAAGATGTCGTAAACGCTTTTTTTCCGCAGAGAGAATCGGCCCCACCACGAGGCTCGTCTGGATTATCTCCGAGAAAGTTGAATGCGCAAAGTGTGCTCCCGCTCGCAGAGATAAAAATTATTCAAAAATAGCTATAACCATTCGCAAGTGTAACACGCAGTTAGTGCAGTCTAGGTTTGTGTTTGATTTTATTTATATGTATTGTATTTTATTTTATTGTGCTTGATTTTATTTCTGAGTTATGAATCGAAATTTATTTTTCTTTTTTCAAGAAAAAGTTTGGAAAGACGTTCATAATTTCGTTTGTAAATGCCATCAGTTTCTGAAAATCCAAACCCACTCAGCGTATTTAAGAATGAAAATTATTACTTCAAGGCTTATCTGAGTTATGAATGGAAATTTATTTTTCTTTTTTCGAGAAAAAGTTTGGAAAGATGTTCATAATATCGTTTGTGAATATAATACCATCAGTTTCTGAAAATCCAAACCCCTTCAGCTTATTTAAAAATGAAAAATATTACTTCAAGGCTTATACCAAATGCTATGTTGGCAGGGCTGCAAGCCAGGCAATTTTTTTCAAGTTTCACTAGTAAATACTTATTTCTATTCCAAAATTAAGGTGAAAATATTATACGTAGTGTGCATGCGAGAATACTTTGCATTAGAGGAAAAAATTATAATCCTTGTAAGGAAATTAATGAAAGTTTTGCTTACAAGGCCACAAAGGAAGTAAATTTTTAACATATTATTACTGGCAATACTTTTATTCTACGATCGAAGTGAAATGTGAGATAGACATGCCCGCAAGAACGCTTAATATTAGGGGAAAAATTAAATTTTGATGCATCTTTTATACCTTACTGCTTTCAGAATCTAATTTCCTGGTTTGGCTGCCCTCGCGATTCTCATTTCCCATTTTACCCTCTGCCCTCACAGGCAGCCTGGCCCTCTATCTCCCTCAGCTTCCCCTCTCTCCCATATTGATCGACTCACATGCAGGAGGTTCGAAAGAAAAAGACGTAAGGGAAGGGGAGAGGGGACGCTTTGTTGGGCTACCGTTCGAAAAGTCGGGAATTTTTCCCTCCAGGATTTAAAACAAATTTTGAGCTTGAGCTCATAGTTCAAAATTCCCCTCAATAATCCCCTGGTTCCGATTATTATCGTGCATAACGATTAAAAAGTGTGCAAACACACAATTTTCTGTCTTCGTTGGAGAATGGAGCGGCTTTATCGTTTGTAAATTGTAAAATTGGGATTAAAATTGCTTTTTGGAAATTTTTATTTCTCAAAAATTTTATCAAATTTACAGATACATCCGAAGCGGCCGCATCAACCCAAATATAATATGAAATAAAAAGATCTTGCACATTTCTTGCTCTAATAGACAAAAAATGAGATAAATAATGGACAAAAGTAATTTAACCTGAGACAATTTAAAACAAAATTGCATCATTCATACGTTAAGGAATAGAAATATTTTGTTCATTGATGATTTGATTTCCCTTTTATTAAACCAACAGAGATTTGTCCAGTCATTTTGCCACAACCTGTAAACACAATTCGTGGAAGCAACAATCTGTAAACACAATTTTTTGGGTGCAGCAGCTGTTTCCATGGATATTTACTCAACTGTGACTCATTATACGGGGTCAGGCAAAATGATCTGACACATTTGTAGGTTTAATACAATGCAAATTAAGTAAAGAAACAAAAAAGTGTTTTTATTTTTGAATGGTACATATAATGCCATTTTGTTTCATTTTGTTTTAGAATTTAAATCAGGCAAATGGGATTCATTATTGTCCACACACTGTCGAAGGCTTTCACGAAAGTTGTCTGTAACTAGGTGGGTCATTTCATGTGGAATGACGGTAATTTCTTGCATTGCATCTTTAAAACGAAACAAAATAGCATTTTATGAAAAAATGGTATTTTATGTACTTTTCGAAAATAAAAACACTTTTTTGTTTCTTCACTTTATTTGCCTTTTATTTAACCTACAAATGTGTCAGATCATTTTGTCTGACCCTGTAGAAGGATACATTATAGAAAGATACATACAGCGGCCCGTGCCGAAGATAAATTACTTTCAAGTGCGGTTCGCTTTTTCACGACTTGAGTCAATTAAAATTTTACGAGAAAATATCTATCTAGTTTTTTTTGTTCACTTTGAATGCGTTTCAACTAGTCAGTGCTACCTCGTATTGGCGAGCTGTGATGTTATCGAAAGTAAAATACGAATTGATTTGATATCTTTGACTCGGTACAGTTTTGTGAGAAAAAGCAATCATGAAATAAAACCAACTAGCGTACACAATAGGAAAGACGTTGCTCGTTTGACACGAATAGATTTCCTTATGCGTATTATAAGAATGCAATTCTCTTTTAATAGTCTTTTGTGAACTTTTGGCACCGGGGTTAGCAGATACGCGTTTCTTCTATTGTGAATAAACTTTACTGTTGGAAGGAGGCCCATATGTTGTTAGCCCATCCTGTGAGTACCGCTGCCGACACAGCTGGGGAGTACACATGTAGTGTGTGGTAATATCTTAATCCTTTGATTCCTTCGATAAAGTTTGAAGACCAGGACCGCACTGGTGTGCTGCCGCGTAGCCGTTGCGTTGTCCACCGTGCTTGTGCTCGCGTATCAGCGAGCTGCTAACGTTGGCGTGGTCAATCGTGGCGTGTTGTTGTAGATAAAATACCTTCGAAAATGGTACTCGTCCAGGACTACTCTTAAATATCAAAGTTTCAATCCATCGATTCCTGTTGTTTTTAACGAGTTAGGACCTTTCGCTGAATTTTAACTGTCGTTATTGAGAATGTCAAGCTGTAATAATTCCTCGGGTAAAAATCACTAATGGAGAAATCACCTACTGTTATCTGTTCTCAAAGAATGTCTCAATCTCGCCAGCGACTGGTTCCAGACGTCCATAGAGCGGCGTTTATAGGAGCGTTGACGACATTTATTGGAGACGGAGGACATTTATAAGCTCCAGCGTAGACGAATGGTGGGGGTCATCCATCGATTTCTGCCTGAGCGCTGCAAGGATGAAGAAAATTGCCCAACGTCAGCCCTATTCCAAAATGAATGCATGGCCTATCTATCAAATTGATGAAAAACTGTCAGATATGTCACAAGGACATTTGAAAAAACCGCCTTGTGATTGAAGTTATAGAATTTTAAACATGGTTATGCTGCTTAGCCTTATAATTTTTTGAAGTTCGTGAAACTCTCAGCAATTAGAACCAGAACTGTTTTGGGGAGCTAGGAGTTGTTTTGCGTTGTCAAATGTACCCTTGCCTGTAATGAAATCATAAATGTGGAATATAATGATATGGTTGTTTTAGAATATGAAATGGTCATGGAATATCGCACGATGATTTTAGAATACAACGAAATGATAATGGAATATGATGAAATGATACTAGAATGAGATGATATGAATACTAAACATATGATTACTGACCATATGATTACAGAATATGTTGATTAGTACTGTAGTCTTTAGGAATATGCGGTGATTTTTTTGCGGTTGTAATTTTGTTTTCATTATTAACGTAGATTTTGCCTCTACTGAATTATGAATGGTGATGACTCGAGACACTTTTTACAGGCTGACGTAATAAACTCTGAAAAGCAAGTCAAGACTCGGTGCCATTTTCTTCAAGACCTTTGAAGCGCCAGAGAGAGAAAAACAACGTCCTCAAGTTAAGAACTTGTGTTATTTTATCTAACATGTCTTTACTTGAAATAGGAGTGGTGAATAGTCGACGTTTTGCGTGAATATAATCAGACACAGCAAAATGCATTAAGACATCTTCGTCTAAGAAAGTGCTGTAATTTTCTTTGCAAGTCGTGAGGAATTTTTTTCCGAATGCTAAATGAACTATTTGCACGTTGGGACACAAGTGCTATTTTACACTCACAGCTGGGAAGTAATAAAGGTTTGATTCCCGGCAACAGCAAACAGATTTTAACGGAACCAATGAGTGCTTTCCATGGAAAAGGAAGCCTAAGCCTCTCACTCGTCACATGACCTACACTTCAATAGTTATAAGGCATTGAAAACCCAATGAAGTACCGTATGTTAACTGTGTTAAAATTAATGAGGCGTCGTCGCGGAATCAGGTGAGAATAACACTTAATCATGATGATGGTAATGAACGCATTCGTGTTGTGTATTCTCAGTACAGCAGCATCAGCCTTCTTGGTGTTTACTGCTGAAGAGCCAGGAGTCTTTAAGGATGTAGATTACAATTGCAACTTTTTAACGTATTCCATTCTTAAGTTATCACTAAATCGATTTTGTCCCTAGTATTTTTATTACCTAGACTTAGCGGAATATTTTTTGCGTGTATATTAACGCATTTTCTGCGATGACGCTATTTTATTGCGAGTAAAATGACTCGCAGGTGGGTCACATTTCAGGAAGCCGTGCTAATGTTTATTGAAGACACTACGACGATAGCCATTAGTTCATAATCCTATGTCGCATTTTGTTTTCGATTACAGTTCATTGCGGCCTCAGTTATAAAATCGTGTTGTCGAAAATCCCCTCCGTAAAAAATAATATCAATTCCAAATTGCGAATATTATTACTGAGGTCAATCTTGCTTATGAAAAGGGTGATCAGAAAAGGAATGCTTGCGTTATCTGAATACCTGTTTGGAAGGTAAAACCTTCAAATCATTTAACCATTAAAATTTACAGACCGCCATTAAACTGTTTCTGTGTTCTTTGTTATAAAAAATATCATTTTTGTTATATACGTACTTGTAGCAACGTCAAAAGAGAAACTTTAATTTTTGTTACCAGTAGAAAACTGAGGTCGTCTCAGAAGATCTTGTGTCACTCGTTGCCAGTGCATCAGTTCTGGCGGTAGGTAACATTAGGCACCCCCTCTCCCCTTAGGACGCACTGATTTTTTAAGATTAAGGTGAAGAAGTGTAAAACTTTTGATTTTTGTAAGAAATTCAATCTCGCTCCTTTGATATAGTTTCTGTATCTAAAGCCTATATTAATTGAAAGCCTTAGTTAGCAGTCGAAAATTAACAGAAGTTAACTTACCATTTTTACGCTCCTTTTTAATTTTTCTTTGGATTTTGAGTATAAAGATTTTAGCTGTCTGTTAATTCCAGCATTTAATAAAGATTTTATCTTTTCATCAGAGTAACAGGCATTTGAATGTTCTTTAATTACCTCCAACTAGTACTTAACTTCAGTATATCCTCAAACACTGAGGCGAGTTAACTACGACAAAAATCTCTCGTGTTGCTTATGCCTAGTCCTCGATCGTCAGCACACACTTTTAGTTTTGCTTTGTGCTCGAACTTGTCACTGTTAGTTTTGCTCTGTGCTCGAACTTGTCTTTAAAGTTTAGATTAATCATGTATAATTGTACTACGAATAAAAAATGTAACCGTTCATAATTAGATATCTACTTTCTGCCGATTAAAATAAAACGAACTAAATGCGTAAAGAAATACTTGATTTATAGCGTAACGTTAAAGAAAGAAAGAAAGAAAAATAGTTTACACCAAAGTTGGTCACATACAAAGTAAATACCTTTTGGTTTTTCAGTNTCCAATTGGGATGTGCACGACTACAATCTAAATATTACGAGTGGAAGTTGCGTCTAAACTTAGGATCATGATTCTAAATTCACTCCTAAGCACGATAACAATATTTCTTTTTATTATTGTTGCAGGTTTGAGTAGGAATTCAAAATTTTGTCTCTGAAATAAAGTTTTCCAGGTATTACTAAAATAAAATTCATTCAAATTCCCCATACTCAGAGGTGGGCAGCGCTACTTTGAAATGTAGCGGCCGCTACAT